>JAKUCV010006774.1:102395-234224 GCA_028386065.3 Turnera subulata | reverse complement strand
TTGGTGTGATGTATTGTGGGTCGGAGACCCGGTTATCTGATTGAGCTGTTTTATCACACAACCCTGTTAAATCACAATCTCTTGGCACACATAAACTCATAACTTGTGAATTAAGATAATGTACAGTAGAAGTTAGGCTACTGTGTGCTGATGACCGGTTGTTTCGAGCGGGAAGTGATACCCCTCGGGTTTGCTTGCGGAATAGCAAGTGTTATGCGGATTTGAATATGGGTCTGTAATGACCGGTTCTACCTCCCTCCTTCTACCTCCCCCTTTCTACCTCCCTCTTTCTCTCTGTCTCTCTCTCTCTCTATGGATATGTTGGGCTTCGTGCCTGGTTGTATTTGGGCTTATGCCTGATTGTCTCATGAGACGGGACCGAGCTCGACGCACACAGTAGGGGCCCTGAATAATGAATTATAATAAGAAAACTTAACATACAACAGATGGAGAATAATGAATTGTTTGCTTGATTGGCTTGGCATGTTAGTACTGGTTGTTGTATGTTGCTTACTTGTCTTGTTACTCTTCTTTCCTTTTGGACTTGATCTGCACACCTTCATAATTAGATTTATATTGCTCACTGAGTAGGCGACTCACATAATCGCCAACGTTGTTTTTCAGACTTTAGTTAGCGTGCAGTCACTTCCCATCCTTCCAGAGTACGGACGTGGTTATCTCGGCAGGTAGCTGTGCTTGATCTCCCGGTTGGATCCATAGAGTCGGCATGCATGTTGTTTTGTTTCTCTTATTTTTACTCCGTTTGTTCTTCCGCTGCATTGGATTTTTATTGAGATGTCTATTGTTTTTGGATTACATTATCGGCGGGGTGCCGGGTTTATGTATTGATGATGTTTCGACAGGATGCCGGGTTGTTGTGTGGCTTGTTAAGCCGGATTGATTTGCTCTTTATGACTTCTCGTTTTAATTAAGAATTTTGGATATTGTTGATATTGGATTTCGTGTTCCGGGTTTCAGGGATATTTTTGGTATTCTCCTCTATTTAAGTATTTTGTCTGTAAAATTGGGACACGGGTGTTTCATGTTTAGTGATTGGAACTTCAGAAGAAGCTTCCAAATACCGTGCTATTAGACAGGTCCTGGAGTACCCTGTCTAAGTACAATATGTATTGCTTGTAACATAAAGCCTGAAGCTTTTGCTATAAATACATTTTCTATTATCTTGGTATATGGAATTATTTTAACCTTGTGAGGCCAAGGTGCTTCTAGTTGGTTTTGCAGATGTAGGTCTTTTATTTGATCCACATAAAGCACAGGAAGATACATCAAGTATCATTGTGACCAGAAAACAAAGTATCGTTGTTGCCTCTTCAAATAATGGAGAAATTGTGTTCATACATGAAGTTAGCCGAGAACGTGCTTGCTAAGATCGATGATGCAGCATAGTCAAGATTCATATGGATTAGTTAGCGAGGAAGATGTTTCAACGACGATTTATGAAGATAATGCTAGCTGTATTGCCCAATTGAAGGGAGGATACATCAAGAATCATTCAAGTGACATTTGACAGATTTATTTACAAAATCAGTTCCTACTACAACTTTTGAAGAATTGATGAAGAGGATTGGTTTATGGAGGATTCGAGATATCAAGGGATGCCAAAATCAGGGGGAGTAGAATACGCACTGCACTCTTTTTTCCTTCACCAAGTTTTTGTCCCACTGGGTTTTTCTTGGTAAGGTTTTTAACGAGGCAGTACTTCCTAAGCGTATTCTATCAAAGGTGCAATGACATTCAAGGGGGAGTGTTATAAATAAATTATGGTGAATGTCATTGTTACCATTCAGTAAAACTCATTTTTACCATACCCGAATTTACCCCCGGTAAATACTTTACTCATACACCAAACTTCTACTTGGAATTATCTCTTTGGCTAATTACCCTTCATAATTCCATTTGTCCTAATCCTAATATCATCTTTTTTTTTTTTTTTTTTTGATACTAGTCGAGGAGAGTGAGACTCGAACCCGAGACCTCACCCCTCTTGTGGTTCAACCAAAATCAAAGGGATGTTAGGTAAAGAAAGATGATATTAGGATAAAGGTACCTGAACTTTTATTTTTCAACCAAAAAACTCCTGAACTAAAATAACAAGAACAAAGGTACCTTGAACTTTTATTTTTTAACAAAAAATTCCTGAACTATTAGATTTTTGTTAAATAATTCAATATGAAGGATTGATATAAATTTGAAAAAGTTTAGGGGCTTTCTTGTAACTAAACCATAAACCCTATATAAAAATTTTTAAACCCTAAACCCCTAATACCTTAAACCCAAAAATCTTAATAAAATTTAAACTTTAAAATCCTAGTCTCCAAACCCTAAATCTTAACAAATTAGGCCTAAAAATCTTAAAACCTAAACTCCTAAACTTTAGACCATAGAACCTAAATCCAAAAATTCTATACCACAAATCTTTCAATTTTAAACCCCTAAATCCTAAAAATCTTAACCCTAAAATCCTTAAACTCCACAATTCTAAACCCTAAATATTAAAACGTAAGTTAGAGTTGTAGGTTTAGGGTTTATAATTTAGGGGTTAGAACTTTTGAATTTAAGGTTTAGAATTTTGTGTTTTAAGATTTAGAGTTTTAGGATATAAAGTTTAAGATTTAGAATTTAGGATTTTTGGGTTTAGGGTGTTAGGGTTTAGGATTTAAAGTTTAGGATTCATGGTTAAGGATTTAAGATTTTTGGTATAAGATTTTTGGTTTAGTTATAAGAAAGTCCCTAAACTTTTCTAAATTTATATCAAGCCCTCTTGCTAAATTATTTAATAAAAATCTAATAGTTAAGGGGATTTTTTGTTAAAAAAATAAAAGTTCAAGGTTCCTTCATTCTTTTTTTTAGTTCAGGGTTTTTTTTTGTTGTGAAATAAAAGTTTAGGATACTTCCATTTCATTTTTTAGTTCAGGGGTTTTTTTGTTTCAAATTAAAAGTTCGAGAAGATAAAAAGTAATTAAATCGAATCGCATTCCATTTGGAAATACAAGAGATGGCATCATTTTCTTGTCAAAATTTGCTAGCGGTAGGCCAACACCACTTGTGGTGTAGTGGCATCTCTCTTGGTCTTTATCCAAGATTAGGTGGATTGGGGGTAGGATGGGGTTTATGGGTCCTTGTTAGGATTCCGATGTACAAAAAAAATAATATCTTTTGTACATGTATAGGGTTTGGTTTTATTTGTATATACCTGTAATTTTGTATTCAATATATGTATGTGTACCTCTACAATTTTTTTTTAATTGGAAATACCTCTACAATTTAAATTTAAATTGATTCAAATATACACTTTTGTCGCCAAAATTTGTCGTTCTATGAATGTGGCACTACTACGATTTGGTATTCCTATTAAATCTTAAAAATGCAGGTTCAGTCTGTCTAGCCTCATGGTATTCAAGTAGGGGACCGGAGGAGGGCTTGGGGGGTGTTTCTACTTTCTAGTGGAAAATTGATGTTGGTAACAGACTACACAATTACAGAGGCTGTACCTGGAGATTTATCTCAATTTCTGGCCATTCTTGACACCTAAGCAATAGAGGGAGATAGACAGCCTAGATTCTCAACATCGCCTGCTGCTCATGAGTTAGACGCTTCTCTACTGTGGTTTCCATGGAATTGCTATGAATTACACAAACACACAAGTAATATAACTCTTCGTCACGGACATCGAGGAACACATTCAAGTGCCACTCAAAGTCAGCATATTTAGCCTGAGCATGTTCAGCTCAGTGGGACAAACCCTTACCCTTCACCAAGACCACCAGGGTTCAAGCCAAGGTATCGGATGAATATTAGTGGGTTAGGATGCGATTATGGTATTGTAGATCACACACACAAAAAAGAAAAAGTCAGCATATTTGGTATGGGATATTACCATACCATCTCCTCCGCAAAGTCCCTCTCCATCCATGAAGGTCAAATGAAGGATGGTTTATGGGAGTACTATTTCTATTTTTCCGTTAAATGGGAGTACTGATTTTTGTCAAAAGCACAGGCCATAGAACTAGTGCTATTTGCATTATATAGAAATTTTTCAGTAGTAAAAATCACCCGGGGAGGGTTTACTCCCCGCTACGACTACAAGTTGCCTCGATGAGAAGATATGAACACACTACGTATTGACCAGCTATGCCACATTACAAGCAGATCATCGTTTTGCTTATCCAGCCTAATTTCCGGAAAAAAAAAAAAAAGCTAGACTTTTGGAATGGCGAAAAAATTGGGTCATGGACCCATTAAAAAATAGAGTAAAGGCAGAATGCGCAGGCTTCATCCCATCGTATAGCTTCTCTGCATTTTAAAACTTCACAAGCAGGATGCAGATACTTGTAACTGGATCATTGAACACAAGGCCAGCATCTATGAAGGCTACCAAAGAAAGAAACCTAGAGATGTGGGCACTTGTTTACGAGCAGCATGCTTGCAGTATACCCTCAATGTCAGGATCATCCCCTGCCTCTTTGTCCTGCTCGAAATGAAAACTTATGAGAGAACATTCAGCCATCCACAATCCATGATCCTCAAATTGAATTGGTTCAAAAAGAACAACGGAAGCAATTCCATTCCTGACTACGCTAATTGGCACCGGATTCTGGACTGCACAGTACCGGACTCCAAAATGGATGAATTAACAGAGTTCTCATTTAATAAAAAAGAGAACCACAATATCAGAAAGAAAACAGAGAAGCAGGGTGCCATGGGACTAACCTTATGGATGTACGAGATATTAGTTTTGCCAGGACCAGCGACTATAATTCCACCTTGCTGCCTGAGAATGAATGAAGTTCACCATCACTGTGAGAGTTTCAGGCAACAATACATAAACTGATATAATGACAAGATTGGCATCGATAGCTCAAAATTTCAAGGTCAAACAAGCAAAAGCCTCTCCTCCAATATGGTTCACTTACCATCCACCTCTGTTCACGGTGTCCTTTTCAAATGAAAGTTTCCAGTCTTGTCGATAACCTTCCATGTACAACTCTATGATCTTAAGACCTGCCTGCATGTTTTGGAGGTGGCTAAAATTATGAGTTGAGAAAATTTTGCATTGCGAACAGTAGTAGAATATACGGAACCAAGGTGGAAGATATGATTTCTACATACTTTAGGAGTAAATGTGGTTGTAACTCCGGAAACAAATTTTAATGCCTCATATGATGAGTGGCTAGGATCAGCATAAACCTCTGGAACCAAGAAATAGCAAATTGTAACTAAATTGAAATAGGAAGAAAGGCAAACACAACAATGTTTGCAGAAAACTAGGTTGTCACAATCAAGCTTCATTTTCTATATAGCTATTGATGAAAAAAGGTTATATAGATGATGTACGAAAGTTATAACCCGATTAAGTATCAATAAAGGATATACCTCCTTTGAATTTAGTTTGCTCAGAGAACGTTTTTGCCTGCACGTTACCGGTAAGGATTAATCAAATACCCAGCCAACTTACATGAAGAGGCAGTAAATTAATTTCATATCATATTCCAACTGAAATGGTAACATCGAAGAGCTATTCATGCTTCAGGGCAGCGGTATGCTCTAGCAACTAATATCCAGTTTAAACTGGACGAACTGTTCAGTAATACCAAGTTGTATGAGGAAGGCATAAAGAAACTCAAAAGTATATATGTGACTACATGATGGGGCAGTAAATTCCAAATCATGACTACACCAAAAGTTGGAAAGTCACCAGTTGCCACCAGCCAGTAAATGAAAATGTTTAGATTGATAACATATTCCATCTGGAATGGTAACATCCAAGAGCTATCCATGCTTCAGAGTAGCTATCTGTCCTAGGAGCAACTAAGATCCAGTTTATGCATATAAAAATTGCTGATAACTAGGTATGATTTTCAGGTCATTACCTGATCAACGCTACCGGGTCCAATTATAACAAGTGCCACGCCTGATGCATCCATTACATCCTACCAACATGCAGAACAAGATTACCAAAACAAATTTGTAACCAAAGTTCAATGCTTTTCATCTCTCGGTATCCACTACCTTTTTCGCGGCCAGATAATCAGCACGTTTCCGGCAAAAAACACATCTGAAAACTCAATAGATTAATTAGTACCGGTGGAGACAGACCTGGTTGTTTCACGTAATTAACAATAACATACTATTCAGTTAAATTAAGAGGGGAAATGGATAGTTACCCGAAATGGCGAGCAAATGCAACAACAGCTTTTCTATCCTTCCACAGATCGGATATTGGAACTGGGTTTCCATTCAAATCAAACACTTTTACAGTCTCCAGTAAATCCGGTGTCTCTACACCACCAGCCAAACCAGAAGCTTCAACTCCTGCTTGTGAGCATACAAAACCATCAAGTCATGTTCAAATGATGAGCCTCACAAATCAGACAAGACAAAGTAGGTAGCTGGAACAAAGAAAGACACTTATACTTGCCAGGAGAACCGGAGACGGCAGAGATGGGGAAGCGGGTTTGGCGGTGGGGCGAGGATTTGATTGATGGATTCTGGTAAGCTGAGGAGGATATGTGGACGAAATGGGTTTTGGGATGGCGATGAACGGAGTTAAAGCTGGGTTGCAGAGGTTTAGGCGAGACGACTGTGGAGAAAGCAAGCGCCGCCATAGTTTTGGCTGGTGGTTAACGGCGCTGGTTATTAGAGGCTTTTGTTTTGCCCGGAGAAGGAAGAAAATGGTGGTTACGGGACGAGTTGCTTTGCTTCCATAGCCATCGGTTTGTTTTCTGGAAGGCGGGATTACACGTGTTGTCATTTGCTAACAAAATGTATGGTTGGAAAATTGGAGACTCCAGAAATATTATTAGTTTTTTTTTTTTTGTCGGGAAGAAATATTATTAGTTATAGCCTAACTTTTTTATTTTAATAATTATCCTTGATAAAGGTTGATTATTAGAAATCTCTTTATATAATACTGCTCATTATATTTTATTTCTTTCAAGAATTATTGTTATAACAAATTTAACTCAAAAGTTTTAAAAAAATTATTCAACTTTTTATTTTTATTTTTTCCAATTTCAATTTGCTTCTTAATCATAAAATAAAAAAATCTTATTTTTTTGTTTTGATATGGAAGAATACTTTTTTTTTTTTTTGAGAATCAAATAATTTCATTCCAAAACTTGGTTAGGGAGACAAGCTATATCATGTACAAACCAGATCAAAGATATACAAGCTATATCTGAACAATTGAAGATATTGAAACTGAAGGTAATGATTAATTTAAACAGTGAATCGTATATTCCAGTAATCACATAGCTGCTGCTTCTCTAAAGACAATGGTCTAGACTTGAGACGGGTTAATCCACAAAACTGCAACTTTAAATCTGTACAAACATATGAGATAATTGCCTCTGAGGAACGGGCACAATGTGTGAAATATCGGCTATTCCTTTCACGCCAGAGATGGTAAATGCAAGCACACCATGCTAGACGTAATATCATGGCCTTAAGAGTTTTCTTCTACAAAAAACTTTTTGCCCAGGCGAATTCAGATGCCCAGGAACCAACAGCACGATCAATGTGACATAGGAGGAGTATTCTGGACCAGATAGCAGCTGAAAATGAACACTCAAAAAATAGGTGATCCTGAGTTTCCTCAAGGTGCGAACATAGGAGACAAGAAGTATCAGATACCACTCCCCATCTTTGAAGTCTGCTTCGTGTGGACAACCTATTTAGGAATAAAGCTATGCTTTGGTATAAATCCTACAGACATAACAACTTGAACCACTCTACTCGAGCACGCTTTGAACGGATAAATTCCCATACACTCCCAACTAAAAATAAACCCGAAGGAGATAGATCCCAATGGACTTGATCAGCAGCTATGAAGGGAACTATAGAGTCAGCAGCAGCTTGCTGAAGTTGTGAGAAAATGGGAAGACGACAAGACGGCCATGACCAAGCATTATTTGAAATTAACAAGCTGACCTTGGCTTGGAGTGGAATTTTAGTACTTGGAAGAAGAGGAGCAGGGATAAGCGGTAGCAAAACTCAATTTGGATGCCATTTGTCCCACCAAACAAAGGCATCACAACCAGTACCAATGGAGTGTGAGAAAACCGAAGAGAAAGACTGCCGCAATTTCAGTAACTTACACATGCTCCATGAGCATGTAGAAGGAATGGGAATGCTCCAGATGCTTCTGCCTTTAAGAAAGTAAACGAAAATCCATGCAACCCACAAAGAGCCAGCGCACATCAACAGGTTCCATAAGTGTCGAGCAATACATGCTTGGTTCCACTCTTTAAGCTTCTTTAAACCGAGTCCACCTTTCTGTTTTGGATAGGTAAGCTCGGACCATGCTACTTTGGCTTTCCGGGCATTGCTAAAAGATCCAGACCAGAGAAATGCAACACAAAGTCTTTCAATTTCTTTCAAGCCTGTAGAGGGTAGAATGAAAATGTTAGCCCAATAACTCTGGATGCTGAATAAAACTGACATATTAGAGTTTGCCTGCAAATGAGAGAAATTTAGAGCTCCAAGTATTCACACGAGCCATAATTTTGTCAATAAGGGGCTGACAATATGTATACGAGAGCTTGCTAGAAATAAGAGGCACATCTAGATATCGAACAGGGAAAGTGCCAAGTTTAAATCCGCAAGTTTGAGTAAACTGGGGTACAATTTCATCGTGGATACCTGCTAAGAATGCCTCGGTTTTTGTTGGGTTAAATTTAAGACCGGAGAGAAGATAAAACTCCCGGAATATACTTGTAATAGCTGCAGTAGCCTTCAAGCTTTCATTAGAGAAAACCAACATCCATAAAACAAGTCTAATAACTATAAGCACAAGCATCCATAAAGAGGATGTGGCAACTGAGTAACTCTTAAGTTTATTTGGGAATACATAGGGAAATAGAAGGAGAAGAATGGATGGGAAGGTAAGGGATGAGAATGGTGGGAAAGAGAAAATTTTAACTTTAATTTATTTAGATATATTCATTGAAGGGAAGAGAATGATAGGTAATATTTTCAAATTACATAAACATCCTTATTTATAAATTATTTTTTATAATATAAGAGACTAATTATGAAATTTGAAGTTATTATTTAGTTTTAAAATTTCTCTCTCCTCCATTCCCCACCAAATGGGCGGGGAGACATTTTCAACTTGTCGAAATCTTTGATCTCAAGCTTTGTTCAAACTAACAAATAGGCCCTAGAGTTCTACATTAAATGATTAGCAAATTCCTATGTTATTATAAGAAACCAAGGATCCATTTTCTAATAGAGTCATCCAAAAAACCTCCAGTAGTAGCTACAGCTTTATTAACTCCATGAAGAGTATCATCAGTGTTGAGCTTCATCCATCCTAGTGCGGTTGGCGTCCAACAAATAGAAGCTAAGTGTCTAGGAACTTGGGACCACCGAAAGATGCCTCTTTCAACCTAGCAGTGAATTATTTCTTCTACATAAGAGAGGATAGTAAAGCTTGGATTGAAGGGAGGCTCTTTGTCAGGTTCAGAGAACATATTGATTGCTCCAAGTCCAAATCTACCAACATAAAAATGCAAAGATGATGGGCCAAGGGTGTGTACAAGAGTATGACTTAAACAAACGCCATCTTTAGAAGGAGCCAATCATGTATGTTCAATACATGAAAGAAATATGGAGGTAATAAATCTAGAAAAACATCATGTCTCAAGCCCAGGAATAATCACGCACTATGTGCATATGAGATTTTACAATATGAGAACATAAAGGGAGGCAAGAGTCAGTCGTCATGTGTCGAGCAAAGCGCTTTTCGTTTATAAGTAGTGCCTCCTTGGCCAACAACCACAAATAGATGCAGGTTTAAAGTAGACCAGGCCATTTCCAAATAAGATACCAAAAAGGGGTCAATAGGCAGAGAGGATATCGGTTGAAAATTATCATAAGTAGAATTGGTTTTAAAAACACTAAATGGTGTGTGTTTCTAGTACACAATATCAAGCCATGCTAACGTTAAAGGGTTGCAACAGAAGCACTCTTGAGACTGATTCTAAGTAGGCGAAGATTCTGAAAGTTACCCCAATTCCAACCCCTCAAACTAGATGCATAGCTAGCAATAGGAGTACTGTGGACAACATCTGGAATAACCTGCAGCGCATGATTAATTAATGAGCCAACATCCTCAACCTAGCAGTCAAGCTAGAACTTCACTAACTAACCATCATTTATGTACCATTTTGTCTTGTCAATAACCAAATGCCAAGATTTAGCAATGCCTCGCCACAAGGAGGAGCAGTTGGTGTTCGCTTCAAGCTTGCAGGAAAGAGTTCTCCCCTGCTTAAATACTTCTCTCTAAGGAATTATACCCATAAAACACTATCATTGGTCAACAATCCTCATCCAAGCTTGGGCAACAAGGCTTCATTTTAGTGAGCCAAGTACTTAATCCTAAGTCCTTCTAAGCTTTTAGGCAAACATAAAGAGCTCCAATTAATTAGGTGAATTTCGAGTTCTATACCAAAAGCAACCCACACAAAAGCTCTACATCTCTTCTCAACCTTTTTAATGCTCACAGAGAGATACGCAAACTACATAGTATAAAAAGGAAGCATCGCCAAAACTGACTTTGTCGGCTAAAGACAAATATTTTCCTTGTCACGAATTTATTCTTTATCGAACCTTATCCAACACATACTTATAAGTACTTCTACTGTTGTGAATAACAGAGACATCCAGGTAACGACTAAGATTATTTGTCTCCGTAAAACCCAACGAATTGACTATTATAAAACCAGGAACATGAACAATATTTGGAGAAAAATAAATCATGGACTTGCTAGGGCTAACTTTAAGTCCTGAAGAGTTACCAAACAAATCAAGACACTATAGAAAATCGGAACTTGATCAAGACAGGCCTCTGCAAAGAGAACAATGTCAATTATAAAGAAGATGTGGGATAAAGGGGGCTCGTTCATACTGAACTGGAACAGTTTCCACAAGTTTGCACCCACAACATGATTAACAATTTGACTTAAACGGTACAGGCATGAGACAAATAAATAAGGGAAAATCGGGTTGCCTCATCTGACTTCAAGTGACGTATACGTAAGGAAGGCTCTAGACTTCTCCCCATTCCATAGGAGGTGCGTCACTGTTTCACTAACACATATCATAATGCAATTAATAAAAGGGGAAAGCTCTTGTAAAGTATCATAGATAAAAGACTAACTAAGGTGATTATAGGCCTTTTTAAGATTATTCTTAATTTTCATAAGAACCTTAGACCCTTTCTTGATACGCATAGAGTGAACTGCTTTTTGCACGATAATGATTTTGTCTGTTATATGACATTTATACGTGAAATTGGATTGTGTAGAGAAATCAGAGCCAGGCATCGATTTAAGACGATTCATATGAATTTTGGTAACCACCTTACACAAAACGTTGCATAACCCTAGAGATCGAAATTGTGAAATCATCTCGAAGTATCGACTTTTAGATAAGAACGAGGTTGGTCTCATTCATAACAGAACTTTAGTAGCAGCCAAAATACAAATTCTTCATAAAACAACATATAGAAGCATATGGTATTCCACTGCGTTTGAAAGAAAGACGTATAAAACCATCGGGTCTGAGAGCCTTATTCTAATGGATCCCAAAAAATGCCTCCTTATTCTCCTCATCTAATAAATGGGATTTAAGTAACTAGAGAGCATCAATAGACAAAAGAGGCAAAGTACCCACTGGTAGAAATAAAGGTCTATGTAAAAAGAGTATGAAAGAAACTTGCGGCCATTTTAATTCGGTTGTATATGCCATCCATGCCTCAGATTTGTTCTTCAAAGCCACAACTCTATTATGACGACGACGAAAAATTGTCACAGAGTGGTAAAAGGCATCATTTCTATCCCCTTGAGAAGGTCCACTCACTCTTTGACTTATGTAACCAGAAAACTCTCTTAAAACAGAACATCTCTTAGTTCTTGTTGGAGTTTGTGTTCCAAGTTCATCAAAAAATTTAAGTGCCTCTAAGAGAGATATAGAGAGTTCTAGATTCTGACCGATTAGGCAAGGATTTTTTTTTTTAATATGTTACCAAACACGTCAAAAATCCACTGCTTGAGTTGCTTCGCCATATGAGTAGGAGCTAAATCAGAAGAGCAATCAGACCTCCAAACAAATTTAACGTAGTCTGAAAAAGAAGCATATGAAAGCTATGTTGCCTGGAACATGAAAGGGCAATGAGAAACTCTATGCCTCTAAGTCGGTCAACACTCTCCTCAAGTTTGTGTAAAGATATCACACATGCCCAACTTACAAACTAAGTGATGATAAGTTTTGTTGTCAAGCCCCTTCGTAAGAACATCGGCCAATTGATTGTTTGAAGAGACATGGAAGATGTCAAGAACTCCATATGTTATCTTCTCCTTGATGAAGTGGCGATTCATTTCAATATTCTCCGTTCGATCATATTGCACAGGATTGTGGGCTATACTGATAGCGGCTTTCTTGTCACAATAAAGAGACAATTTGTTGTTTTGGGATAACTTCAGTTCCTCCATCAACTTCTTCAGCCATAAGAGCTCATAAACCTCTTGTGCCATAGCTCTATATTCTGCTTCAGCACTTGATCTAGCAACCACACTCTGTTTTTTATTTCTCCATGTGACCAAGTTGCCTCCGACTAGTGTACAATAACCAGTTGTAAATCTTCTATCATCTAGTGATCCAGTCCAGTCAGCATTAGTGAATACTTCTATATGAAGGTGATCATGCTTAGAAAACAAGAGTCCTTTACGTGGTGTTGACTTTAGATACCTTAGTATACGAAAAACAGCTTGCATGTGTGAATCTCGAGGATCATGCATGAATCAGCTCACAACACTAACTGTATAAGCTATATCTGGTCTAGTGTGTGAGAGATAAATGAGTTTCTCAAAAAGTGTCTGATCCCTCTCTTTATCAACTGGTTTGCCAACTCCTACTTAAAATTTGTGATTGCTTTCTAATGTGTGTATATTTTACAAATATTTTTGGGTTTATTTTGTGGTCTTTGTCTTACTTTTAGTATTTATTTATTTATTTATTTATTTTCTAGCATTTTATTTTATTTTATTCTAGTAGATCTTTTTCCTAGTGGCTTTGGACCTTTTTTTGTAGGAAATAAGGATTTTAGGGACTTCTTTAGATTAAATCAACAAATTTGAAATAACTTAGAATTACATCACAAGTTGGGTGCAGATTATTTCTACCTAGGATTTTTGGGAGATTTTCCAGAAGAGATTTGGGCTTGCAGTTTGTGGCCATGAATTATTCAAAGATTGGGCTTTCTATTCACATGGTTGACTTGGCAAAACAAATGGAGAGCAATGGTCAAATTGACCACTTCCTGCGCCATCCTCTACTGCATCAGTTGCATGGGGAAGTTAAAGGCCAAATGACATTTTTGGCATGAGGTCACACGTGGCCTCTTATCCACCAAGATGAAGAAGTGAACTTGGCCAAAGACCAAGTCTTGCTCCCTTGTTGCGTGCATGGCCTAGCATTTCTTTTTGGCTTGGCATGCATTCCAACCACAACTGGTCTCCTCCCCTCCACTATAAAATGACGCTAGCTTCAAGCCAAAAGGGGTTCCCAGTTCGTGATTTTGGGCTCCTAGTTCGTCACCTTCACACTTTAGTCTAGGATTTATTTTGTACTTTTTATTCTTCCTTGTAACAAACACCTTAGCTTACTGGTTTGAAGTTGACAATTATTTGGGAAGACTTCGTCACTTTATTCAAGGTTGGTTATTTAATTTGTAATTAATTTCCCTTTTGAATTTAAATGAAGTATTATTTTCATATAGTTGTTTCTTCTCAAATTATGTCTAGCTAATTTCATAACTTAGGATGAAGGGATGATCTTGTCATTATTTCCATGCATACTTAATAATATATTATTTCTTTAAATTGTTCTTCTTTGATCTGGTTTATGTTGCTTAGTTAAGTTAGTTGCCTGATCAACAATTAGCCTAAAATTTATAGTAGGAAAATGTTAAGTGACAGCGTCATTTTCCTATAAAAAATCATAAACCGGGCTTTAGGAACCGACCTCGAGGGAGGCATGCTTTCTATTGGAGATTTAGTAGGTAAAAGTCTTAATGCTCTTAATTTATTTTAACACTGGCAAATGGATAGTGGAAATAAGTTAAGAAGGGATTTTACTGCTTAAAGAAGTAGGTTGTTGTTCTAATTGAGTTTATCGGTTCTTTCAAAGAAGAGTATTTTTAGGATTTAATATCAGATCTACACAGACAGGTCATGTAGTGACAGGACATGGCTTGGTTGTGTTGCACTTAATTGCATGGAAATTGTGGCAAGGGATTCCCCGAAGTCCTAGGTGTTTTATCATCATTGTTAGCTCTTTTGCTATTGCTCATTGCTGTTTATTTTTCTAATTGCTTATCACAACTCAATCGACTCCTCTTCGAGGTTTTATTTTCTAGATAATTGCATATCACATTGTTAATAGTACTTAGCAAAGATCCCTGTGAGACGACCTTGGTACTACAACATCCTGTATACTTGTAGGCGACTATCAAGTTTTTGGCACCGTTGCCGAGGATCAGCATTAATATTATTTAACTTTGTGACTTGGTTAATCTATATTTTTATTTTCTTTTTCACCCGTTTGTTTACTTTGTTCAGTCTTCTTCAGATTTTTTCGGTGCATGAATACTAGAAGCTCAGGAGTACCACCTGGAAAAAAAACCCCGAGATCAAAAGGACCTTTTGGACCAAACTTTGCAAGCTTTGGCATGGGAAGGAATCAGAGGTCGGTGCCTCGTCCGACGGAGAGATGGCAGAACATAACCAGGGGATCGAGGTAGTCCAATACGGGCCTCAGGGAAGGCCCGTCCGAAACTTCTCTATCCCAGATGCAACTCTTGCACAGTCCAATATGGTTCGCCCAACTGTGCAAGTGAACAATTTCGAGCTGAAGCTGGCCCTTATCAATATGGGCCAGCAAGATCCCTTCGGGGGCTCCAGAGAGTCCAGAAGGACCCTTACTCAAACACCTACAACCCAGGTTGGAGGGACCACCCTAACTTCTCTTGGAAGCCTCAACAGCCTACTCAAAATCAAACCGGAAGTGGTCCTCCCGGATATCCTCCAAAACAACCTACATAGGCATACCAACAGGTATATCAGCCGGCCCCTAAAGATGACTTGCAGTCCTTACTCAAGTCATTCATAAAAGAGCAGTGTCAGGTTGTGAAAGGGTTCTCTAACAAAATCAATAGTCTTGAATGTCTAATCGCTCAAGCTAGCCCTAGCCAGGGCAATTCTGGCCGACTACCGGGCAAACCGGAGGTCAACCCCAACGCACGCAATCACTCTTAGGAGTGGAACTCAATACGAGGACTGACGACCACCTGCAGCCCTGGTAAAAGAAGTAGAGCATGGTTGGGCTGTGCAAGGAGATAAGCCTGTGGAATATGAGCAGACTATGCCAACCGAAAAGGGGAAGGCGAAAAAAGATGAAGTTAAGGCCTATGTTTCGCCTATTCCCTTTCCTCGAAGACTTAACCCACTGGTCCACGATAAGAAGTTTGGACGCTTCCTGGAGATCAAGAGGAAGCTCTACATAAACATTCCGTTCATCGAGGCCGTGTCCCAGATGCCCACCTATGCTAAATTCTTAAAGGACATCCTATCCATTAAGAATAAACTGATTGATTGTGGGACGGTGGCCTTAACGGAGGAATGCAGTGCTATCATCCGGAATAAGCTCCCGAATAAGTTGAAAGATCCAGGAAGTTTCTCCATCCCTTGTGACATAGGGAAAGTACACATCAAGAGAGCACTCTGCGATCTTGGCGCAAGTGTCAACGTAATCCCTTTGTCCGTCAGCAAGCAGCTAAACATGGGGGATATGAAATCCACTGCCATGTCTCTCCATCTGGCCGATCGTTTAATTAAGTATCCAGTGGGCATTCTGGAAGATGTTCCCATTAAGATTGGGAAATTTTTTTTCCCAGTTGACTTTGTGGTATTGGACATGGAAGTAGACAACCACACTCCCATCATTTTGGGACAACCCTTTTTAGCAACTGTTGGAGCACTCATTGACGTCAAGAACGGAAAGCTCACTTTACGAGTTGGATCTGAAGAAATTAGTTTCAATGTCGAGGAAACAATGCAAAAAGGAACCTCAAAAGACTTGTGCTACCGAATCGACGTCATTGATGAAGCAGTCAAAGAAGTTTTCGCGCAGGAATTCTGTGCAGATCCACTTTTGGCATGCATATCTCAAAATAAGAGCACAGAAGATACAAATCTTGAGATTGCTGAATGTGCATGCCAGCTTGATATCTTGTCACCGGTGCCTGTAGAAGAGGCTATGATGTTTGAAAGGCTGGACAAGACACGAGATGACCTACCCGTAGAAACAACTCTGAAGGTTGAGATGAAACCTTCACCTGCCAAACTCCATTATGCACCTCTGGAACCAAATTCCACATACCAAGAGGTCATAAATGCGGGTTTTATGGAAGGAGAGGAAGAGAAGTTGCAAAAAGATATAGGGCGACACAAGAAGACAATTGAGTATTCTTCTGATGATCTGATAGGGGTTAATCCCTCAGTTTATGCTCACAAAATTTCCAACGAAAGAACCAAATATCTGCATGAGAAGATCATCCAAAAACAAAACCTCAAAATTGGAAATCGAGTCTTGCTACCTAAGCTTTTTGATCCTTGAGAGCCTACCATACAAGAGGTAGTGCAACCATTCTCCAACCCACCTTTGACATGGGGAGCATCGAGTCCAGCTACAAGACATTAAAGAAGCGCTTTGTGGGAAGCAACCCACAATTATTTCAATTTGCATCAATAATAAGTCATCCCCATGACATCCCAAGAAGGAGAAAATCAGGTTCTGTCTTTCCTCTTCTGACTTTTGAGGCACCCTCGTCTCAACTTAAGTTTGGGTTTGTTATCTTTTTTTTTTTTTTATATTCTAGTGCAGTGAGGACACTGCACATTTCAATTTTCGGGGAGCAATTTTTGCGCTAAAACTTTGCTTGCAGCATGTTGTGAATACTCAAATTTGACCCATGTATTTTCTACTAAAATTGGATTTCGAACATATTTGAATTTAGGATTAATGAGATGATTTAATCCTAGGTTAATGCACAGTAAAAATTTAATTTAGTAGAATTAATGTATTTTGGTAATTTGAGCCTATGTGTATTCGAACTCTAGGATTAATGAGAAGATTTAATCTTAGGATAAAATATATATTAAGGCTTATTATACTAAAATATGTTTTATTTCATTGCTTGAGCCCTTTTATTTATATTTAACCCAATTATATTGAGATGATTTATCTTTGGGTTAAGGATAGGTTTAAGAGCCCAAGTTAATGGATTCTCTAGAGTTTAATTTGCCGATAAACACTTTACTTGCAGACTAATCTTAGTTTTGATTTTCGTGGAAATATCAGAATCAAATCACCCTTTAATTGGTAAATATGATTTGGTATGATTTTGCCTAAAATGCGTGTCAATGTGTAATCAATCAGTTATGGAATGATTTAGAGGAGTAATCATTAAGTAATGGAGTGATTCTGGGTTGATTAAGTGTTGATTACGCGGTAGGATCAAATCAGAGCTGAATCAGGGGGATTGGGGTTCGAAAAAGGAAAGAACGGGTGACACGCGGGGTGATCGGCGATCATCTCTTGACGACCGCCGGGTGCCGCAGACATCCACACATGACCGCTGGCCCTGGCGGTCATCAGTGCCCAGGATCCCCGATTTTACTGATTTTTGTTTTTAATTCGATCCTGCGTGGTTTTGGACCAGATTTTCGGGCATAATCTTCACCATTAAGCAGGTCCACGCCCCTAGGCTTCCCAGAACACTATAAATAAGACCCCTCATACACATTTCAAAATACACACACTATCATTCACATACACACTCATAAGCTTTCTTGCTTGGAGAAACTATACCTCTCCAAGCTTAGAAATACATTCTTAGGCAGAAACTCTGGAGAATTTTTGTGGGGAGCATCAGCGCTACTCCAGCAAGGAAGAATCAAGAAGGGTACCAACCATTGAGCTTAGAAGCAGCAAAAAGATGGGTGAAGAAAACAACCCAACACAAGGAGCTAGAGGAGGGCTACACGAGGTAACACTAAACCTTTTTGGTTGATCTTTTGCTGGCTATATGAGGATGCTTTTGATGATGTAAGTGGCGATATAATGCCATGTTTAGAGCTACGTGGCTTTGACCCCGGTCACTCGGGTACGTAGGTAGTCTCGGTTTTACAACGGGATGCAAGCCAAATCTTCTTCTTCTCCCCTTCTCTTTATTTTCCACACTTGCACACCAGCACAAGGCACACTTGCATTCTTCAATTGCACAATGTTTCGACCCAACACGGATGGGTGCCTAACACCTTCCCATCCATGACGAACCCCCGATCCCATGTCTTTGGTTCGCCATGACCATGTTGCCTAAAGGAGTCATTTGAAGATTTTTCCCAAGTTTTGTCCTTAATAAAATTTGGATGGTGACTCCAATGACATGGGATTAACCCGAGGAAGAAGGTGAAGGAATAGGTAAATAGGCCCAAGTGATTTTGGGTCGGGTATTCACAGTTGGCGACTCTACTGGGGAAGTAGTGAGTTCAAGAAACCTTGTGCAATCATTGAGTTTTGTGTGCCTTTTTACTTGTCGTCATAAGTGCCTTGCATTCATGATGACTGATGTGAAGCCTCTACCATAAGAGGGCGAGGGAATCCATGTCCACCACAATGCTTTCTTTAAGCGATGGCGGCTTAAGTGAACCCGTTTCTCGATGCTTAGCAATGATGGGGATTAATGGGCCTTGGACCTCACGCGATATCCATTATCACATGTGAGTAGGTCAACCTATTCCCTAGCGAAAATCTCTAGCCCCCAACCAGCTGCATACCCTGAGCTTCTCATGCATATTGAATCAATAAGTGGTATGTGCATTTTTGTGTGATTATTGTCGTGGATTCGAGTGTTTGTAAATAGGGTGTTTTTATTTCGATAAACTAGAAAAATCAATAAAAAAATATATAGGAAAATGTATAGTAAAAAAAATTTCGCGGGACCGCCGTGCTAACTCTGCATAGGGTGCTACATTACGTGGTGTGAATTAATGAGTATAGGAAAGGAACCCTAGGGGAGTAAGCATACATGTATAAGCTGATGTTAGATTGCTGGTGTTGTTTCCTAGTTGACATATATGTTCAGTCGGTCTACCTTGTCTTAGGAAATTCAAATTTGCATACATTCGGCATTGCATTTCACGTTTTTCAAAGTACAAAAATGAATTCGAGCTAAGGTGTCTTATTTTTCAATTTCCAACCCTTTTGAACCCGAAATGTTTTAAGAATGTATTCCATCACTCTTTCCCACCATTTTCAAATGTCTTGAAAAAAAAAAAGCTTGAATCTAGGACCCCTGATGACCATGAACTCTATTATTAGAATTGAACCCTTAGGACACCAGGGGTGGGTAGTGCCTTGGTTGGAAGGAAATGCTGAAGATATCGAGGATGATGGATACATCACAAGGCGATGAATCTCAGTAGATAGGGAGATGGTGAAGACATTGGAAGCCGTTGAGGTATCCTATGATGAGAGGTGGGAAGAAGGCTGAGGCAGTAATGAAACATCGAATTGAGACATCGAGATGACTTTGGGCCTTCTCATGAGAGGGGATGTAAGCCTCAGTATTTACAATAGGGGAGATGGGATGACTTGTTTGGGCTTTCTTGGAAAGGAGATGCAAGTCTGGGCATTCTCCCATGCAGGAAGATGTAAGCCTCAATTTTTATTCGCAAGCCAAGTTGATGAGCCATAATGAGAATCTAAGTTGATGAACCGGGTTGATGAGCTGAGTCGAGGAGCCGAACTGATAAACCAAGTTGATGAGCCAAGCCGGTAAGCCGAGTTGATGAAATGGGTGCGCAACCAAAGGGAGTAGCCGAGTTGAGTTGTCAAATCGAGATGCCGAGTTGGGAAGCCATGAAACCGGGATGTGGAGCCGAGCCAAGCTGAGGAGAGTTGAGTACTCAAGTTGAGACAAACCAAAGGGGGCCTTCTCATGGGTAGAAACGTAAATCCAATTTTGGGGAGAGTTGAGTAGAGACGTAGAGACCATAAGCCAAATTGCTAGGCATGGATAGAATAATGACCAAGAATTGGGAGGGGCCGTATAATTGTTCTTTAGGGTCTAGAGTTTGAGTCAAGTCAAAGGGGGCAAGGGATAAATTATATGTCCAGCAATCAACAATGTCATCATTTGTACTTTGATTTTTCACATAAGGAATAAAACTTTAGTTTCCTTATCTTCTGTGTATATGGGTCAAGTTGTGCATCACTTCATGACATTTCATTGGATCAATCTAAGGGACCATAAAAATGAACTACGAAGACTTGATTCTGTGGATGTAATCCCAAACACTTACCTTAACCCACTTCCCAAACACTTGTTAACACCAACCATCAAACCCATACCCGATTTGACCTTTAGACACGTATCCAACCCATCCTCCATATTCAACCCATCATATCCACCGTGAACACTTGTCTAGAAGAATTGCTTCCCAAAAATGAATCTGACTTCTAAGTGAGTTATACCCAATTGCACCTACTTAAAGAAGATGTCACCCTCCTCAAAAACAAAGGAAAGAAAAAAAAAAGAAAAAGCAAAAGGGGGCACCCTTTAGATCACAATCCATGAAAACAGTCTAGACGATAGCGAAGGTGTTTCCCCAAAGAAAAAAAAAAGAAAAAAAAGAGGGAGAAAAGTGAGGAAAATGAAGTGACCTTGGTGCCCAAATGATTGATTCATTATCCATCATCAGAAACCGGGAAAAGAGGGAGAAATCGTAATAAAGAAGACAAGTGTTCCCCCATCTAACCTATCACATTAAACACCTCAAACCAAACACCGACCCTGACAAATACCTCAAGCCAAACATCACATCCACAGAAACGTAGGCAATCCAGGCAACGGACCTGGTCTACTTGGTTCCCAGATTGATTCAATGGAAAGATTGGGGTCATTGCTGAATAGGCATGTCACACTGTTGATTGTATTCGGGTCTCCTTTATATTCTTAAGGCCCTCTCTTTCGGGCTTGTATTTTTGGTCTTCACAAAGTTATAATTGTCAAATCGAGTCCACCTCCCTCAAGAAGAGTCACTGTAAATTCAATCATCAATGGTCATATTTATCCAATGGTCTCTTAGAAATATGATTCCTGGTCTCCCTTATTGAGATTGACAGTATACCCCCCCCCCCCCCCCCCCCGATGGTCATTTGAATACACCCCGCCCGAGTAGCCTTCATCTTGCCCAAGCTTTGTGATTTCAGTATTATACCTATGGTTGCTACCCGAAAGGGCGGCCTAGGCAAAAGTTAGGACAAGCCTGCCAGGTTGAAACCCCACATGGGCGGCCTAGGCAAAAGTTAAGGCTAAGGGGGAAATGGGGATAGCAGCCAACGACAAGGGGCATCCATGGGATAGAAAACATCATTTTGAAGATGATTCACTTGGGTAGTCATGAACAAGCATCTAGGCACATCGCCTCCATCTATTTTTGATGGGGTATCCACTTACCCATTGATTTCGCTTTATGGGTCTTTATCCATCAAACATTTTCAGCAAGGAATGTTCACTCGTGGGGTCCTAGCTAAAATTTGAAATGATTGGGTTCATGATTGATGAGTGTGCATTTTACACTCATTTACGGTCCATTTTTATGGGTTTTTAACTTGCAAATATTATTTAATTAGTCTTTCTTGTTTATTTCCTTGCATTTTATTCACTTTACTTTCAATAATCCCTTTTTCTAGTGCCGTAGTGTCTTTGTGCATTAGTGGGTACCAAACCGCTGAGTTTTGGGACAAATATGCAGTTTTACTAGACAAGCAGCCCGTGGCCATGCAGCAGCACCAGAGTTTTTCTCAAAGAAATTCTGCCCAGATTTCCAGAATTAATCCCTAAGATTATTTGTAGAGATTATTGTGGCCCACATCACCCATGGAGAATTGCTCTAAGTTGCCTCATTACTCTATGTGCATATTTGATCTAAAAAGGCAAGATGGTCAAAGATAATCACTAGGTCCACTAGTGCGTCACTTGCACACATAAGGATGGCCTAAAAACCTATTTTTGGCATGGGGCAAATTGAGTGATATTAGCATCTTGGACACATGGCCCCCTCAAAGACCAAGTAAAAGGCACAAAGACCATTTCATTCCACCTGCGTATGCAAAAGGGGCATTGCTTTGATTTCTTACTTTGGCACATGTGACTAAGCCAACAGCTCATGTACACGTGGCCCCCCCCTCAAAGACCAGGTCTTGGTTTGTTGAAGCTGAAGGCATGAGGATAGGGGGCATTGGCTTGCATCATGTGACAGTTGCAAAAGTGTCACTTACACCATTTGTTTTGGCGCCAAGAAGCGGTCTTTTCCCCACAATTTTTGGTGCAACAAGGACCACTCTTGCAGCCACAAATTTGTCCTTGGTTTGCACTATAAAAGAGTAGCACTCAACACAGTAAAGGACAACGGGGGGATATAAAGTTCTGCACTCACTCTCCAATCGGCAAACAGACTACATTAGCTTAGGACTTGTACTTTTCTTTCCTTTGTAATTCAAGCATATTTAGCTCTAGCTTTTGGAAGTTTCTTGGCTTGGGATTTTTCTCTTTTGGTTCAAGTTTGACTCCAATATTCTTGTAAGTTTATTCCTTGAATTAATCATGATGATTTATTTTCAAGTTCTTGTTATTTTCTTTAAGGCTATGTCTTGCTAAATTTGTAATCTAGGATTGAGTAAATGATATATATGGAGCCCGTACTATTTGAAAAATACTCTTTGGGGGTTTGTACAATTTTATGTCCCTTTTACGGGTCTGTACTTTTAGTTTCCGTTCCATTTAGGGGTCCGGGGCAGCCCCGCAGCTGACGCGGACTGCTCGGCCCAGAGGTGCATCATACACGCCCTATTTTCTAGCAGTTTGGTGTCCACTGTGGCAAGCGGGTCCCTGTGTAGCTTTTCTAATTGTGAAAAATTATTTCAGATTTTTATAATAAAAATTCAATTTTTGTAATTTTTTTAAAGGGTTAAGCACCTTTTGTATACCTTGAGTTTTCCTTTTGTCCCGATCTTATACCCCAGAGTTTCTGTGTCCCTTTTATGTACCTCGAGTTTTAATTTCTGTCCCTTTTGTGTACCTCGGGCAGCCCGGACGATGACATGGCCATCTACCGGGGCCTACTTGACACGTGTCGCAATTCTATTGACACCAAATGGATATTATTGTGGGTCCCACGCAAATTTCCACATGGCACCAATGGCATTATGCCACGTGTCAAGTGGACCCGAGAAGATGGCCATGTCATCGTCCGGGCTGCCCGAGGTACACAAAAGGGACAGAAATTGAAACTCGAGGTACATAATAGGGACATTGAAACTCTGGGGTATACGATCGGGACAAAAGGAAAACTCGAGGTATATAAAAGGTGTTTAACCCATTTTTTAAACGTAAAGAAAATAGAAAAACCTCACACCATCAAAAAGATTAGCAACATCACTCATGTATAAAAAAAATCCCCAAATCCCTTAAACCCAAATCCCTCACCCAACAGAAATCCACACCCAAATTGAAATTGGAAATCCACCTGCAAATTAAAAACAGCTAATCCTATACACTCTCTCTCCCTCTCTCCACCATAACAAATCCTGAACACTCAGTACTTTCTTTCTCCTTCGCCTCTTCTTCCAACTCCTACTCCATCACTTTCTTGCCAATTCATCATGTCCCCTTATGCTACCTACCTTCCTTAGCCAACAGTGAATAATAATAATAATAATTATTATTCCAAAAAAACAAAATACAAAAAAATAGAGACTTAACAGAAATAAATCCATATCATTTTTTTCTTCTTTTTTCATGCCATGGGGTGTAGCAGCTCCAAATTGGATTATCTCCCCGCGGTGGCCTTGTGCTACGAGGCTGCGCCTTCCTCGACGATGTCTCGCATCTCCACCACTCGATCACTCCTTACTGTTGCATATGCACGATGACGATTCTCCTCCCACGGTTGGGGCGCCTGTGCAACACATAAGCTTTAGATTACTTGAATAGTGGTAATCACAATCAAGATTTGATCTTCCAAGATGGCTTTTTTCACATGAATTAAATGTAGAAAGCCCCAATGCCTTTTGGTTTACAAACAACGTCCGGTCACTCATGAGACTGTTCATTTGGGGGTTAGGGTTCTTCTCTTTTAATGGGGGATTTGGGGTTTTTCAGTTTGAATTCGGAGGCATGGGTTTTTTTTTCGAGTGAGGGATTTGGAGATTTTTGGATATATGAGTGTTGCTATCGTCATTTTGATCGTGTGAGTTTTTTTCCGATTAAAAAATTTATGAAAATTAAATTTGTAAAAATGAGTAAAGATTTTTTACAATTAAAAAAGCTACAATGGGCCCACTAGCCACAGTGGATACCTCTCACGCACCTGACGCTCTGCAAATTGCAAGAAAACAGGGCGCGTACAATGCACCTCCAGGCCGGGTAATCCACGTCAGTTATGGGGCTGCCCCGGACCCCTAAATGGGATGGAAATTAAAAGTACAGGCCCGTTAAAAGGACACAAAATTGTACAAACCTCCAAAGAGTATTTTCCAAATAGTACAGGCCCTATATATATCATTTACTCATCTAGGATTAGGGGATGAACTTGTTAATGTTTCCATGCTCATTTAAATAAAGAATTATTTTCTGATTTTATTCTTCTTTAATTCGGTTTATGAACCTTCACTATATTAGTTGCTTGATCACCAATTATCTTAAATTTATAATAGGCGAACGTTAAGTGACACGTCGCTTACCTATAGAAAAACATAAACCGGGCTATAAAAACCGACCTCGAGGGAGGCGTGCTTTTTATTGGAGATTAAGTAGGTAAATTTCTTAATGCTCTTAGTTCATTTCATCACTGGCAAATGGAAAGTGGACATAAACTAGAAAGGGATTTTACGGCACTACGAGAGTAGGCTATCGATCTAGTTTAGAATTACCGTTTCTTTTAAAGAAGTTTATTTTCAGATTTAATTCATAGATTTTATATAGGCTAGCTGTGCGGTGACAAAACATGGTTTACTTATGCGTAGCTTAATTGCATGGAAATGTTGGCAAGGAATTCTCCGAAGTCCTAGATTTTTATTATTATGAATTTTAATCGCCTTTAATCGCTTTAGTTTTCCATATCAAACATCAAACTTCTCACTTTATTAATTTTTCTAGATAATCATAAATTGCTTAGTTAGATAGTACTTAGCAAAGATCCCTGTGAAACGACCTTGTATGCTACAACAACCCCGTATACTTGCGGGAAGCTATCAAGTTTTTGGCACCGTTGCCGGGGATCGGCGTTAATATTATTTAACTTTGTGATTAGGTTAATCTAGATTTTTATTTTTCATTTTCTTTTTGACCCCTTTGGGTAGTTTTTCTTCTGTTTTTTCTTCAGGTTTCTTCAAGTTTTATTGAAGGAAGGATGGCAGAACATAACAACAACGAGGGGGAGGTGGTAGTCCGATACGGACCTCGACACAGGCCGGTCCGGGATTTCTCCATCCCAGATGCAACCCTTGCACAGTCCAGCATGGTACGCCCAGCTGTGCAAGCAAATAACTTTGAGCTGAAGCCGGCCCTAATCAAGATGGTCCAAAACGAGCCTTTCGGGGGTTCCTCTAATGAAGACCCAAATCAACATTTGCAAGATTTCCTGGAAATTTGCGACACAATCAAGGTGAATGGAGCCTCCAAGGATGCTATCAAGCTGCGCCTTTTTCCTTTCTCACTCAAGGACAAGGCAAAGGCGTGGTTGATTGCACAAGCTCCTGGGACGTTTGACACATGGGTTGCCTTATCATAGGCGTTCTTGAAGAAAATTTTCCCGCCCAGCAAAACCACGATATTAAGGAACAATATTATGGAGTTCAAACAGAAGTCCAATGAATCGTTCTATAATGCATGGGAAAGGTTTAAAGATGCACTAAGAAGATGCCCACAGCATGGCCTTCCTGACTGGCTGGTTGTGGAAAAATTTTATGCAGGCCTGTGTGAGTCCCTCCGTGCACACGTTGATGCTGCAGCTGGAGGAGTCGCTTTAGCTAAAGACGATGAGATTGTGTACGAACTATTCGAGCACATCGCTAGCAATAAATTTGAATGGCCAGCCGAGATACCTGGCGGAAAACCTACCGGCGTTCTTGAACTTGATGCAATGAGCCTGGTGAACGCCAAGTTAGATGCCCTTATGAAGACAATAAATGGGAAAGGACAGTCCCATTCCTGTGCGAGGTGTGAAGGAGGTTATTCGGAGTGCCCAGCAGAGGGAGGCTATGAGCAAGCATGCCAAGAGCAAGTAAGTTACATCAACCAGAAAGTCCAGAAGGACCCTTATTCAAACACCTACAACCCAGGTTGGAGGAACCATCCTAACTTCTCTTGGAAGCCTCAACAGCCCAACCACAATCAAACCGGAAGGGGTCCTCCCGGAGATCCTCCGAAATAACCTACAGAGGCATACCAACAGACGTATCAGCCTCCTCCAAATGACAACATCCAGACGTTTATGACGACCTTCATGAAACAGCAACAACAATTCATGGAGGAGCAGCGGTAGGTTGTGAAAGGGCTTTCTGACAAAATCAACAGTCTTGAATGTCATATCGCTCAAGCTAGTCCTAGTCAGGGCAATTCTGGTAGACTACCAGGCAAATCGGAGGTTAATCCCAATGCACAATGCAATGCAATCACTCTTAGGAGTGGTACTCAATATCCAAAGCGACAACCACCTCCAGTCCCGGTAGTAAAGGAAGCCGAGCATGGCCAAGCCATGCAAAAAGGCAAGCCTGCGGAGCATGAGCAGGCTGTGCAGGCCGACAAGGGAAAGGTAGAGAAAGATGAAGTTAAGGCTTACGTTCCGCCTATTCATTTCCCTCAAAGGCTCAACCCACTGGTTCATGATAAGAAGTTTGGACGCTTCTTGGAGATCATAAAGAAGCTCTACATTAACATTCCGTTCATTGAGGCAGTGTCCCAAATGCCCGCGCACGCTAAATTCTTAAAGGACCTCTTGTCCAATAAGAAGAAATTGATTGACTACGGGACAGTGGCATTGACGGGAGAGTGTAGTGCGATCTTTCAAAACAAGCTTCCAGTTCCCGGGACGTTCACTATCCCCTACGACATAGGAAAGGTTCGTATCGAAAGAGCACTTTGTGTTCTTGGTGCAAGTGTTAGTGTTATCCCTTTGTCAATCAGTAAGCAACTCAATCTATGGGATCTCAAACCTACTACTATGTCACTCCACCTAGCAGATAAGTCTGTCAAGTATCCAGTGGGAATTTTGGAAGACGTTCCTATCAAAATTGGGAACTTCTTTGTCCCAGTTGATTTTGTGGTTCTTGATATGGAAGTAGATCACCAAGTACCCATCATCCTGGGATGACCCTTTTTGGCAACTACTGGTGCCGTCATTGATGTCAAGGGCGGGAAGCTCTGCTACAAGTCGGCTCTGAAAAGATTTGCTTCGCTGTTGATGAAGTAATTCGCAAAAGAGTGCCGGACGATTCATGCTACCGACTTGACATACAAGAGATAGCAGTTGATGAAAGCTTTGCTCAGACAGGCTATGCAGATCCACTGTTGGCGTGTATCGCTCTTAGTAAAGGCATTCAGGATCCAGATCCTGAGAAAGCAGATTATGCACACCAGCTTGCGGTCTTATCTGGCGTCTGACGATGATAACAAAAGATTTGAAGAAATTGAAGAGATGCCAGAAGACTTGACGAAAGAAATTGCTCCAAAGGTTAAGATGAAATCTTTACCTCTTAAACCCCATTGTTCATCACTAGGAACAAACTCCACTCTTCCAAAATCGGCAACCATTGGAGTCTTGTTACCAGACGAAGAAAGAACCAAATGTTGGCATGAGAAGATCATCAAAAAACAAGACGTCAGAATTGGAAACCAAGTCTTGATACTCAATCTTTACAATCCTGGAGAGCCTACCGGACAAGAGGTAATGCAACAGTTCTCCAACTTTGCCAACCGATGAGGAGCATCGAGTCCAGCTACAGGACGTTAAAGAAGCGCTGTGTGGGAGACAACCCACGATTCTTTCCCTTTTTGCGCAAATAAAAGCAGCAAGTTTAGGTCCCTTTAGTTCTTTTGCTGTTTCAAATTATTTTCTTTTAAGCATTTTGGTCTGCAAGCTCAATTTTTGCTAAATATGATTGTTGCCCCTGTTTTGGCCTATTTTTGTGTGGTGAGGACACTGCAAGTTTTAAGTTTGGGGAGGCTATACTTTCAGCATAGTGGCTGCGGCTTTTATTTCTTTTTAGCTTTCTTAGCATGATAATAAGTAATTTTCTTCAGTTTATTTTTCATTTTTTTCTTTTGTTTGAATAATTTTTTGCAAGTTACAGATGAACCCGTTGGGCTTAATTGGGCCCAATCCGACACAAGTACAGGGATTTTTCCGAGTTTCCACGATCGAGTCTCGTGTCCGCTTGCATGAATATTGGGGATGAGTTCCCAAATGGTCGAGTTATGCTTGCTGGTAAATTTTTCCAATTGGTTTCAATTCGCTTCCAACCTCTTGACTTTGTTTGTTTTTGTTTAATCATGTTTGGCATAAATCTTTTGCGTTTTAGAACAGGTTCATAACCCGATCAAAGCAAAATTTTTACAAGGATTGTTTTTCAGGGATAAGGATTAAGGCATTCTTTTGTAGCCACACACAGACCACATAGCCTACCCATGTATAAACATTCACCCTCGCAAACCACTTCGAGCCGTTTTCTGATAGCCATTTTCCGTTGGTAAACCCACATTCACTGCCTGTACCCTTTGAACCTATGGCTATCGCCATACTCTTTTCAAAAACTCCCTCTCATGTGCATTTGCTCAAATTCATCTTTCGTTAACATATGCCTAACATCAAGAAAAGTGGTGGTTCATCTACACACAGGCACAACACAAGCAGCTTGTGTTGACATTGGAGAGATCATTTGCCTTTGCCTCCAAGCAGAAAAAGACAAAAGAGAGATACTTCACAAAAAAAAAGGAGATACTACACACAGAATTGATGTATCTCGCAAAAAAAAAAAAAGAGGAGAAGGCAACGAAAAACTCTCCATGGCGCACATAATGTTCATTAGAACCATTCCGAAGACACTTTACTTGGCTATGTTACGGTAAGATTCTACTTTGGGGCATTTGCATCTTTTGAATCCCTTTATCCTTTTCTTTCTTAAACATAACCCAAGCCTCATTTCAACCCGAATAAAGACCGTTTGATCCCTATTAATCCATCCTTGTCATTAGTGGAGATCGGGAAGTGTATCTGCATATTTGACCTCGTTTTTTTTACAGATGCCAAATTCATTTTAGCAAACAAAAAGGAAAGTTTTCAATTTAACCAATTGGATTAATTGCCTAACAAAGTACATATACGGACCATCTTGGCTCTTTTTCTCACGGTTCTTGCAGGTTGGTTGTCGGGGCTCTTTTTGTGACATTTGGAACTTTTCCATGTAACTCTGGTTGATTGGCCCGGTTGACTCAATGGGTAAGACATTTTCATCCCGTTTTTCACGATAATTGCTTGTGGACAAGTAAAATCTTAAGTTTGGGGTGGTGATGAGTGTGCATTTTACACTCATATTTTTGACTTACAAATATTATTTTATTAGTCTTTCTTGTTTATTTCCTTGCATTTTATTCACTTTATTTTCAATAATCCCTTTTTTCTAGTGTCGTAGTGTCTTTGTGCATTAGTAGGTACCAAACCGCCGAGTTTTGGGACAAATATGCAGTTTTACTACACATGCAGCCCGTGGCCACGCAGCAACACCAGAGTTTTTCTCAAAGAAATTCTGCCCAGATTTCAAGAGTTAATCCCTAAGATTATTTCTAGCGATTATTGTGGCCCACATCACCCATGGAGAATTGCTCAAAGTTGACTCATTATTCTATGTGCATATTTGATCTAAAAGGGCAAGATGGTCAAAAATAATCACTAGGTCCACTAGTGCGTCACTTGCACACATAAGGATGGCCCAAAAACCTATTTTTGGCATGGGGCAAATTGAGTGATATTAACATCTTGGACACGTGGCCCCCTCAAAGACCAAGCAAAAGGCACAAAGACCATTTCATTCCACCTGCGTATGCAAAAGGGGCATTGCTTTGATTTCTTATTTTGGCACATGTGACTAAGCCAACAGCTCATGTACACGTGGCCCCCCCTCAAAGACCAAGTCTTGGTTTGTTGAAGCTGAAGGCGTGAGGATAGGGGGCATTTGCTTGCATCATGTGACAGTTGCAAAGGTGTCACTTACACCATTTGTTTTGGCGCCAAGAAGCGGTCTTTTCCCCACAATTTTTGGCGCGACATGGACCACACTTGCAGCCACAAATTTGTCCTTGGTTTGCACTATAAAAGAGTAGCACTCAACGCAGTAAAGGACAATGGGGGGACATCAAGTTCTACACTCACTCTCCAATCGGCAAACACACTACATTAGCTTAGGACTTGTACTTTTCTTTCTTTTGTAATTCAAGCATATTTAGCTCTAGCTTTTGGAAGTTTCTTGGCTTGGGATTTTTCTCTTTTGGTTCAAAGTTGGCTCCAATACTCTTGTAAGTTTATTCCTTGAATTAATCATGATGATTTATTTTCAAGTTCTTGTTATTTTTTCAAGGCTATGTCTTGCTAAATTTGTAATCTAGGATTAGGGGATGAACTTGTTAATGTTTCCATGGTCATTAAAATAAAAAATTATTTTCTGATTTTATTCCCTTTTAATTCGGTTTATGAACCTTCACTATGTTAGTTGCTTGATCACCAATTAGCATAAATTTATAATAGGCGAACATTAAGTGACAGCGTCGTTTACCTATAGAAAAACATAAACCGGGCTATAAAAATCGACCTCGAGGGAGGCGTGCTTTTTATTGGAGATTAAGTAGGTAAATTTCTTAATGCTCTTAGTTTATTTCATCACTGGCAAATGGATAGTGGACATAAACTAGGAAGGGATTTTATGGCACTACGAGAGTAGGCTATCGATCTAGTTTAGATTTATCGTTTCTTTTAAAGAAGTTTATTTTCAGATTTAATTCATAGATTTTAAAAAGGCTAGCTGTGCGGTGACAGAACATGGTTTGCTTATGCGTAGCTTAATTGCATGGAAATCTTGGCAAGAAGTTCCCCAAAGTCCTAGATGTTTATTATTATCGATTTTAATCGCTTTATTTTTCCATATCAAATATCATACTTCTCACTTTATTAATTTTTCTAGATAATCATAAATTGCTCGGTTAGATAGTACTTGCAAAGATCCCTGTGAGACGACCTTGTGTGCTACAATAACCCTGTATACTTGCGGGAAGCTATCAATGATCATCAGGAATCTTTTTCTTCGAAGCTTTGGGGTTTTTGATGGGATAACTCGCTTTTTCTCAAGTTGCTTAACTTTCACCTTAGCTTGAACGAGTTTTCAATGCTCATGCATCATATTAGGGGCACTTGCATCCAAACACGTCATAAATGGCACATGCATTCAAAAAAAAAAGGAACAAAAACAATGAACACGTCATGATGCACTTGCAATCGAGGAGAAAGGAGAGAGAAAAGAGAGAGAAAGGAAGAGGACAAACATGTCATAGCATTCACATGTAGAAACTAGGGGCATCCCTATGCATTGAAAAGACAAACACATTGTAAACATGCTCATGCATCACATACATGTAGACCAGGGATTCCTTGATAAGGCAGGCTTGAATGAGGGTAAATGATTAACAAAAGTGATAACATCATCAATTCATCACTTAATGTAGACTTACATTTCCTAGGGCTAATGACTAGAGGGGCATGGCATGCCCGAATCTTTTGATGACTTTGTCTGTGGAATAACGGGCATGCCATGCCCGCACTCGAGATGTAGACATTACGATCACCTGTAGACTCTAGGGGCACGGTGGTCCCCCGGCTTTTGATGATTAATGTTTGATGTTGGGCATTCTTGAGAAGATGTAAGGCCCAATTTTTATAAAATTGATGTCTGTTGTCTTGGGCATTCAAGGAGATGTAAGCCCCAACTTTTGTTGTTTGATGTGATGAGTTTGGGGCATTCTCGGTAGAATGAGTCGTAAGGCCTAAACCTTTTCGTGAAATGATGCTAGGGGCATAGCTGCCCGTGTCTTAGAAGTTTAGTACACCTTAAGGGCATAGCTGCCCATGTTTTGGAGGATTGATCTTAAACTAAGGGCATAGCTGCCCTAATTTTTGAACTTAAATACATTAGGGGCATAGCTGTCCGAGTTTTTGTTTGATTGCACAAGGGGCATAGCTATTAGAGTTTTTCGAATTTGATTGCATTAAGGGCACAATTGCCCGGATTCTTGAAATTGATTCCCTCTTAAGGGCATAGCTGCCCGAAATTTTAAATTCGATTGAATGACGGGTATAGCTGCCCGAGTTTTTGAATTTGCTTGCATGAAAGGCATAGCTGCCCGTATCATTGAGAAGGGCATAGTTGCCCGTACTTTTAATTTAAGTGCATCAAGGGCATAGCATGTTAGAAACAGTGTTTTGCTAATGCCTCCTTGTCTCATACAGGTTTTGATATTGAGAAACCGGACATTGATTCAAAATGACGACAAATCCGAGGCAAAAAGAAATCACTCCCGAAACAAAAAGAAATGACTCAAAGAGAACAAATGTAAAGAGAAGAAGAGCACAAGATTTGAAGTGATCATCCAAGAAGAATTAAGAACTCAATTGTACATGGTTAACACTCAAATTCTTCTAAGATGTTAGCTCAAACATAATCAATTTTTCTCATGCATAGCATTCTTTTTATCAATCATAAAAATAGTTTTTGAGCACTAAACATTGATGTTGTGTTTCTAAACAACGATGTTCCTGTCTTCCAAAAGGTTTATCAAAAGCGATAGTAGCTGAAAACATCGATGTTGGCATCCCAAACATCGATGTTCTATTGACCAATTGCATTTCAAGATGTTTTGCAGAAACACTGTTCAAACATCGATGTTCACAGTTCAAACATCGATGTTCTACTGTTACTTGTTTTAAATTGTTTTGGCAGTACTCCAAAACATCGATGTTCTATATTTAAAAATCGATGTTTTAGTGACCGTTGGACCAAAAATTCATATTTACTGGCCAAAGATCGATGTTCTAATGCTAAACATCGATGTTCTGTCGTTATGATCAAAAACCTTTTGCAGCTTTCAATGTTGTTTTGTCTAAAGGTGTTTTGGAATGATTTCGCAACGGTCATATAAGTTTTTAGACATATAAATAGAGATGTTACACCTCTATTTATCATGAATCAACTCTCCATACATTAGTCATTCATTGATACACATTCATACAAGTTTTTATGAGCTAACATCCTTGAGAATTGAGAGAGTTGCCTTATAGTGCTTAAATTGTTGCTCAATATCCACTCTTTGAGAGAGTTTCTCTTTTGAGTGTTGTGAGTGTTGTTATACACTTGAAGGGAGGTCTGTTCCCTTGTTGTGATTCATAAGAAGAGGGTTTTTTTTCTGTGTGAGAAGTCTTGAAGTGAGGTATCTTCAAGCAGGAGTGTTGAGGTTCATGTGACTTGGACTCTGAGGTTGTAAACGGTTTGTTAAGCACCCGGAAGCTTAATGTAGATAGTGGAATCTTCGAGAGAGTCTCTCGGAGGACTGGATTAGCCACACAAGTTGTGTGTGTGAACCAGTATAAAATTCGGTGTGTCCTTCATTCTTTCAATTCTGCAATTATTTCCTGCAAGTTTTTGATTCGTCCATAAAATGCTATTCACCCCCCTCTAGCGTAGGGCACCTATCCTAACAATTGGTAGCGGAGCCTAACTCTCTGAAAAACTAAACCGTTTGAGAGAAACTTTCCATGGCTTCTTCAAGTAATTATGCAGGTGTGAACACCCAAATTTAGCCATCTATTTGTTCCATTGCTTGTTATTGTGTTTTAGAGCCCAAGGTTAATTTTATTGACTTTTAGTCTTTAATTTGCTTTAAGAACCCAATGAATAAAATAGTGGATTATTCTTATAATTAGGCCCAGGCTTAGCACGAATTTTCTGGCTTATTTGTCTCTGATTTTCGTTGAATTAGAGGCCCAATTAAGTTAGTTTATTATTTTGCCTATTTTATGGAATAAAAGAGGAATAATTTTTAATTCTTGGAGTAGAGGTTAAGTAATTGAGTTTACATGGAAAGAGTATGGAGTTTTCCTCAAGAATAGGGAGTTTTTCTGGTTTAAGAATCCGTAGTTTGTGCGCAAGAATCGATTTGGAGTCAAAATAGGAAAAGCCGTGAATAGTAACCGACAGGTCGGCGGTCATGAGGCCATGACCGCCACCTGCCGGCGGTCATCACAACATGACCGCCCCCAGATGGCGGTCGTGTGTTCCAGTTTCGACAATTTTTTTAGTTTTTTCTCTTTTTCGATCTCTACCCTCATCCATTGGATTTAGGGATTTAATCTTGACCTTAGGATCAAAACCATGCCCCTTGAGACCTTGAACACTATAAATAGAGCCCTCATAACACATTTTAGTGGGGGTTGACCATTAAGCTTTTTGCTTGGGAAAAACTCTACTACTTTCTTTTCTCAATTCAATTTCTTTGCTTTTCTCTGCTATATTTCACGTGGCGTGTTGTTTAGTTTTGTCTCTGCAGTAGTTCCAGAGCCAATCAAGGTGGAACTAAGGAACGGAAAGAGGGTAGAAGCAATCTACAACCCTCAAACGCGAAGAACGACGAAGAACACGCCCTTTGTGGTAACTCGGTCTCTTCCCCTTTGATTTATCTCTACTGCTACAATTTTGTCTCTGATTGTACGCTGATACTGACATGTTTGCCAGAGTGTTGATTCTAATCTAAGTACTACGTGAGCTTTGAACCCGGTCGCCGGGGTACGTAGGATGTCTCTAGTGGTGGAGACGCAAGCCAAATTATGTTCTAACCCTTTCTTTTCTCTTTTGTTCTTTTAATTCTCGGTTTATGCATGCTGTTTTGATGATTATATGCTGCTGGAAATTTGGTTTTCACACATGTGTACACACACCAAAACACAAGTATTCGCTTAAATTGCATATTATTTCGCCCAGGCATGGATGGGGTGCCTCATACCTTCCTATTCATGACGAACCCCTGAGTCTGGCGTCTTTGGTTCGCTAATCTGGTTGCTTTGTGGGTATAAGGAGTTATTCTTTGGTTTTTCCTGAGTTTTTCCATGGAAATAAAACTTGGGTGGTGACTCCATCGATTGTCACGAGGTGAGAAAGTTCCGGGTTCTCACAACAGGAATCTTTGAAGGACAATCCACCACCCGTCCACCGCTCATTGATGGCACCAACTACATCTTCATCCAAGCCAACAACTTTGCTCTATGGCTAATTCTAAAGAATGGAGAGCAAATTCCAACCAAGAAAGTCGGTGAAACTACGGTGACAAAGACAGAGGCAGAGTATGACGCTGCAGACATTACGAAGGTTGAAAACAATGCCAAAGCAATCAACATGCTCTACTGTGCAGTCAACCCCGATGATTACCGGAAAATTTCTTGCTGCACAACCGCTAAAGAAATGTGGGGTAAGCTGGAGATCACCTACGAAGGAACCGATCAAGTTCAAGAGGCCAAAATCGACTCCCTTACTGCAGAATACGAACTCTTTCGAATGAAGGAGAACGAGAGGATAGAGGAGATGTTCGATCGATTTTCAAAAATCATAAACAACCTTCATGCTCTCAAGAAGGTCTATTCCGACAAAGACTTGGTCAGAAAAGTCCTTAGAAGCCTCACTCCCGAATGGCGCTCTAAAGCCGACACGATATATGAAAACATCGGGACATCGAACACAACCATTGACGGCCTTAGAGGTAATCTTCTAACATATGAAACTACCATTCTTAAACCCTCTTTGCAGGAACCGAAGAAGAAGGACATAGCTCTCAAAGCTTCCACCTCCAAGACGCAAGAGCTCACTGAATTGGACTTTAGCAATGACGATCAAGAATTCGAACTTGTTATCAGAATATTCCACAAACTCATGAAGAGGTAATTTGAAAAGAAAGGAAGGAAGCTGTCCGGTCCACCCAAATGCTATGGGTGTGGAGAGGTTGGGCACATCAAGCCCAAGTTCCCCAAGGCAAAGGAGAGAAAAGAAAAGAAGCCCTACAAGAAGCAAAGGGCATACATTTCTTGGGGAGGCGATTCCGGCGATGAATCATCCGACAACGATGAAGAAGAAACGGCCAACCTATGTCTCATGGCAAAGGAAGAAGAGCCGGAAGAGGTAAGTACCACTTCTCAAAATGAAGCTTTTACATATGAAGAATTGCAAAATACATTTGATGAGCTTTATAGTGAATATATTTCTGCTTCTAAGGTTAACAAAGATTTAAAGAAACAACTTACAACTCTAGGGAATGATATGGAGAAATTGTCAAATGAAAATGACAAGCTTAAGGAAGAGAATAAATTTTACGGAAAGAGGAGTGTCAACAAACCTGAAAGTTCACCTAGGGAATGTTCATCATGTAAGACATTAAAGGAACAAGTTGAAGAGCTTGAAACAACTTTAAAGAAATTCTACACCCCTCAAAAGAATTTAAGCTCTATCTTAGGTAACTTGCAATCACATAAGCATGGAATAGGTTTAAAAAATGAACCTAAAAAGAAGAAAATTGAGACTAAACCTAGGAAACCCAAGGTTCAACCTAAGGAAAACAAGGTTAGTAAAGGGCACAAGCATAGACAAAGCAACTACTGCCAACCTAGGAGAATGTATAACCCGAATGTAATTTGTCATTGTTGCAATAGGGTACGACACATTGCTCCTGTTTACTTTACTAGGCATAGGCATTGGGCACAGGAAGAAGCTCATTACCATTATGCCTCTAACACTCAAGGACCCAAGAACATTCGGGTACCAAAAACTCATTGACTTGCTTTTGTAGGTATGCTTGAAGGCATCAAGTGTACTTTGGTACCTTGATAGCGGATGCTCCAAGCACATGACCAAAGAAGCATCCAAGTTCTTAACAAATGTGGCCATGCGTGATTGATCCTTGTAGGAATGCAAGGATGAGTGGTAATGTTGAAAATGCTCGTCGTTTGGTATACTTTTAATAGTGCTTTTGATGCTTAGTTAATTGATTGTTGCACATTGCATTCATATATTTCATTCTTGGGTAATGATAAAAGAATCTTGAGCATCCTATTTTATCTAGTTGTAAATGGGTTTAGAAGTAAGTTAATTTTGCATGAAGTAAAAATTGGGTAGCAGGTTCACACCCAAATATTGCAACCCGAGAGTATTAGGAAGCTTTTGTTCAAGGATTTGGGTAGAAGACATCTACACAAATTTTCAAACCCAAGAAGAGTCAAGTGTTTTGGTGATTAAACTGTATTTAAACTCTTCAAAGCCTAATCAACGTCTCAAATTCATGAAAATTTCATTATAAGGATATTCTTTTTATGCATATGGTTTCATTTGACTCGCATGGCATGTAGTTAGAGCATAATAGTTCCAGTCAAAGGACACTAGCCTGTTGTTGAACATTCACAAAGAGGTAACTAGTCTCATACACATGCCCAAACATAAATACTTTTATTATTATTATTATTATTTCGGGCGGGTACAACATTGACTCTGAAGTTGTTAGGGTCATTAGTAATATTGACCCTGATACTGTCATTCAAAGAGAACCACATACAACCCGAGTTATTTTTGCCATGTAGTTCAAATCGATTTGCAGCAGGGAAACGAAGTGGGATGACACCATGATTGTCTTCAAGCTGCCACTGGGTCTCCATGAGCAGAACCCTGTTGGGCTTGTACTGGTTCTTCAGATCTCTAAAGGTATGCACGAACTCATGAGAATGCCTAGCGATTCCTCTGTAGTTCCAAACTAATAGACGGACCTTTGGCCAAGTTGGTGGTAACCCAGTTACTCAGGGCACACTCCGGGCAGTCATTGATACTTGGTAGTAGGTACCTTGGTTCAGGAATTGGCAAGTGGGCTCTAGGTTGAATTCCTGAAGTCTATCAGAAATGAAGAACATGACGGAATTAACCGAGCCATAAAAGGAAGTTCTTAGGGTGCTTTGGTCCTCCAGGAAGGTCATCTCTTCCATGGGAGTAACAAAGAACCTGGAGGAGTAGAGTTCATCTACGAAGACCAGACGAGGCATCCTGCTGAGCTCGTTCGGTAGTTCCTCTAGACGCTCGTTTATCAGGCTATAGGCCAGTCGATTCCTCCTTCCTAAGGAGGCACCCTCAACGAAGAAGACAGTTGATGGAGAAGGCACTCTGTCTCGACGTGGTTTGTGTATCTCTCTCTCTGAATCATATTTTTTTTTCTATATGCTTTTGATTATTTGCTTTCCACTGCTTTGCCTTTTATAGAAATATGATTTTCTATTTTTCAAAGTTTAGACCCCACAAATTCCCGAAGATTTTTTGGTAATCAGAAAAGCAGATTTCCTTCCACAAAACTCCAAGTTATTTACGATCTTCAAGGTTTTGCTTTTTGAAATTTTTGCCACTAATTGAATTATTGCTCTATCACTTTGTATGTTTTCGGGCTGCAAACAGAAATGTTTTCCAGCTCACTTCTAACATTCTGTCACTCTGGCTATCTTAGCTTTTCTTTTTATGCCTTTATCCATATATCCATCAGAGGCCAACATGACCAGAATGATGGGACGATACCTCGAGTACGGTGCATGTGTGATAAAGTTGCTCCTATTTGGACAAGTAGTTGTCGATTCTTTCAAAGAATCAACGGGCGTTATGACGTCATCATTGGCATGCAAGATAATGAACATCGTTTTAACTAAGAATTTTTTTATTTACAAGAAATTCTTGCTTTTACAACCTGTGTTTTTGGGTTACTAATAACAGGCTTGATTTTATTGGATCTTATATCGTACCTGCCATTTATGTTTAATAATAAGTTTGATTTAAACAAAACAAAAGGGAACAACTTGTTTATTTCTTCATAACATATTACAATAGATAAGGAGCACTCTATGGAGCTACTTGCTTCTCTAGATTTTTTATATGATTGCGCATACTCTCGATTTGAGTGGTAAGTCCCATACAGGCCATTTCAATCTGCATCACCGCAGTGTTGATCTTCTTCAGGGCAGCGTTCAGATGCTCCAGTGTCTCCAGTGGTGTACTAATTTGAGCCACCTCCTTGCCCTTTTTGTCACCGGTTTCCTCGCGACCAGAAGGTTCCTCCTTGGTGACCAGCTTCTTTCGACGTTTGCGAGAAGTGTTCATATCTTCTATACGACCAGGGATGTTCCTCTGCCTGCGTCGTTTCTTCAGCTGTCTCTCATCATCGGATTCACCAAAGAGAGCAGCACCATAAGTATAGCTTAACTCCTCTGAATCAGAGGTAGTTCTAGTCCTTAGTGGTGAGTCCATGGCTCGAGATATGCTTTGCCAGGCATGAGGTTGGTATTTATAAGCAAACATGATGACGCTGAGGGTATATACAAGATTTCATACAATAGAAAGAATGTGGAGTATTCGAGAAAGTTGTTGATGAAAGACGTGACGTGACGACTAGAACTTTTAGAGAAAGAGTCGTTATTCCGAATTCGAAATGAACTAGGAATACTTGACTCAACATTGATCTAATTTGTGCATTTCTGTATCATTTTATTGCATTGATTCCTTACTGACTTGAGCATCGGAGTGTTTTCTAAGTTCTTTTGCAGGTATGCATACAACATTGATGTTCCGTATCAAAACATTGATGTTCAGGGAGTATCGACTCTTTTGCTATTTTTTATTATGTCTCTTCAATTCAATTTGCCATTGTTATTCTTTTTGCTAATGCCAAAAAGGGGAAGATTAAATACGAGTATATGCATATGCATGAAGTTAGGGGGAATCACGTTTTCACAAACGTAGGGGGAATTAACCTCATTTTGAATCCATACACTTGACATATACTCTTCTTGGATTGTCATTATCAAAAAGGGGGAAATTGTTAGAAACTTTGCTAATGTCTCCTTGTCTCATACAGGTTTTGATATTGACAAACCGGACACTGATTCAAAATGATGACAAATTCGAGACAAAAAGAAATCACTCCCGAAACAAAAAGAAATGACTCAAAGAGAACAAATGTAAAGAGAAGAAGAGCACGAGATTTGAAGTGATCATCCAAGAAGAATTAAGAACTTAATTGTACATGGTTAACACTCAAATTCTTCTAAGATGTTAGCTCAAACATAATCAATTTTTCTCATACATAGCATTCTTTTTATCAATCATAAAAATGATTTTTGAGCATTAAACATCGATGTTGTGTTTCTAAACATCGATGTTCCTGCCTTCCAAAAGGTTTATCAAAAGCGGCAGTAGCTCAAAACATCGATGTTGGCATCCCAAACAACGATGTTCTATTGACCAATTGCATTTCAAGATGTTTTGCAAAAACACTGTTCAAACATCAATGTTCACAGTTCAAACATCGATGTTCTACTGTTCAAACATCTTTGTTCACAGTTCAAACATCGATGTTCTACTATTACTTATTTTAAATTGTTTTGGCAGTACTCCAAAACATCGATGTTCTATCTTTAAACATCGATGTTTTAGTGACCTTTGGACCAAAAATTCATATTTACTGGCCAAACATCGATGTTCTAATGCTAAACCTCATTGTTCTGCCGTTAAGATCAAAAACCTTTTACAGCTTTCGATGTTGTTTTGTCTAAAGGTGTTTTGGAATGATTCCCCAACTGCCATATAAGTTTTTAGACATATAAAGAGAGATGTTACACCTATGTTTATCATGAATCAACTCTCCATACATTATTCATTCATTGATACACATTCATACAAGTTTTTATGAGCTAACATCCTTGAGAATAGAGAGAGTTGCCTTATAGTGCTTAAATTGTTGCTCAATATCCACTCTTTGAGAGAGTTTCTGTTTTGAATGTTGTGAGTGTTGTTATACACTTGAAGGGAGGTCTGTTCCCTTGTTGTGATTCATAGGAAGAGGGTTTTCTTTCTATGTGAGAAGTCTTGAAGTGAGGTATTTTCAAGTAGGAGTGTTGAGGTTTATGTGACTTGAACTCTCAGGTTGTAAACGGTTTGTTAAGCACCCAGAAGCTTAACGTAGATAGTGGAATCTTCGAGAGAGTCTCTCGGAGTACTGGATTAGCCACACAAGTTGTGTGTGTGAACCAGTATAAAATTCGGTGTGTCCTTCATTCTTTCAATTCCGCAATTAATTTCCTGCAAGTTTTTTATTCGTCCATAAAACGCTATTCAACCCCCTCTAGCATAGGGCACCTATCCTAACATAGATGCCCGGGTTTTGAGACACATTAGAGGTATAGCTGCTCGGATCTTTGGAGTCAATTTTTAACCGAGGGCATAGCTTCCCAAGTTTTTGAAATAGAAAGGCATAGCTGCCTGAGTTCAAGATTACATGATGGGCATAGCTGCTCTGGTTTTTTTTGAAGTTGATCATGTAAAGGGCATAGCTGCCTGAGTTCTTAACTTGGCTGCTTGTAGGGCATAGCTGCCCGTGTTTCTGAGTTTGATTGCATGAAGGGCATAGCTGCCCGCTTTTTTACTTTGATCACTAAGGGCATAGCTATCCGAAATGTTGAAGTTGATTGGGCATAGCTGCCCGAATTCTTCAAGATGATTTCAAATGAAGGATATAGCTGCCCGAATTTATGAAGCTAAATATGTGATGGGCATAGCTACCTAATTTTTTTGAGGTTGACTATATCGAGGGCATAGCTGCCTAAGTTTTTGAAATTAAGTACACCAAGGGTATAGCTGCCCAAATTTCTTAAGTTAATTTTGAATTAAGGACATAGCTGTCTAAGTTTTCAAAATTGACCACATCAAGGGCATAACTGACCATATGCTTTGAATTGATTGCACTGAGGGCATAGCTACCCGACTTTTTACACATTAGGGGCATAGCTGCCCCGAGTTTTTTGGATAATCCTGCACCATGGGTATAGCTGCCCAAAATTTTAGAATTAACCACACTCTTGGGGGCATAACTGTCCCGGTATTTTGTAAAACTTATTAGGCATAACTGCCTGAACATTGGAGATGATTAGGGGCATAGCTGCTCAGATTTTTTGAATTAATGGGCATAGTTGCCCAAAATTTTGAGACAATTTTTAGGGGCATGGCTGCCCCATCCTTTTTGAAATTTTTTTGTTGAACCTTGGTGGCATAGCTACCTCAGATTTTCAAACCAAGAGCATAGCTGCTCAAAATTCATGACACACACCACTTGCATCAAACTATTCAAATTTGGTTGTTCCTTTCTTGCGTTGTTTCGTCCTTAGTCTCTAAGGACTCATCAACGAGGGGCATCTGTGAACACCCAAATTTGACCCATGTATTTTCTACTAAAATTGGATTTCGAACATATTTGAATTTAGGATTAATGAGATGATTTGATCCTAGGTTAATACACAGTAAAAATTTAATTTAGTAGAATTAATGTATTTTGGTAATTTAAGCCTATGTGTATTCGAACTCTAGGATTAATGAGATGATTTAATCTTAGGATAAAATATATATTAAGGTTTATTATACTAAAATATATTTTATTTCATTGCTTGAGCCCTTGTATTTATATTTAACCCAATTATATTGAGATAATTTATCTTTGGGTTAGGGATAGGTTTAAGAGCCCAAGTTAATAAATTCTCCAGAGTTTAATTAGACCATAAATACTTTACTTGCAGACTAACCTTAGTTCTGATTTTTGTGGAAAATCAGAATCAAATCACCCTTTAATTGGTAAATGTGTTTTTGGTATGATTTTGCTTAAAATGGGTGTCAATGTATAATCAATCAGTTATGGAATGGTTTAGAGGAGTAATCATCAAGTAATGGAGTGATTCTGGGTTGATTAGGGGTTGATTATGCGGTAGGATCAAATCAGAGCTGAATTAGAGAGATTGGGGTTCAAAAAAGGAAAGAACGGGTGACATGTAGGGTGACCGGCGGTCCTCTCTTGATGACCGCCGGGTGCCGGCGGACATCCATACATGACCGCCATGGCTGGCGGTCAGTCATGAGTGCCCAGAATCCCCGATTTTCCTAATTTTTGTTTCTAATTCGATCCTACACGGTTTTGGACCAGATTTCCTGGCATAATCTTCACCATTAAGCAGGTCCACGCCCCTAGGCTTCCCAGAACACTATCAATAGGACCCCTCACACACATTTTAAAACACATACACTATCATTCATATACACACTCATAAGCTTTCTTGCTTAGAGAAACTATACCTTTCCAAGCTTAGAATTACATTCTTAGGCAGAAACTCTGGATCGTGGGGAGCATCAGCCCTAGTCCAGCAAGGAAGAATCAAGAAGGGGACCAACTATTGAGCTAAGAAGCGGCAAGAAGGTGGGTGGAGAAAACAACCAACACAAGGAGCTAGAGGAGGGGTACACGAGGTAACACTAAACTTTTTTGGTTGATCTTTTGTTGGCTATATGAGGATGTTTTTGATGATGTAAGTGGCGATATAATGCCATGTTTAGAACTACGTGGCTGTGACCCCGGTCACTCGGGTACGTAGGTAGCCTCGGTTTTATAACGGGATGCAAGCCAAATCTTCTTCTTCTTCTCCCCTTCTCTTTATTTTCCACACGTGCACACCTACACAAGGCACACTTGTATTCTTCAATTGCACAATGTTTCGACCCAACACGGATGGGTGCCTAACACCTTCCCATCCGTGACAAATCCCCAATCCCATATCTTTAGTTCGCCATGACCATGTTGCCTAAAGGAGTCATTTGAAGGTTTTTTCCAAGTTTTGTCCTTAATAAAATTTGGGTGGCGACTCCAATGACATGGGATTGACCCGAGGAAGAAGGTGAAGGAATAGGTGAATAGGCCCATGTAACAGCCCGGGTAAAAATTTTGATTTTTACCGGGACTGTAAAAGTCTTTTTATCGTGATTTACTGTTGAATTAATCTTGGGTAATTAATTCAAGGTAAATCGGGCGTTGTTTTTTGAAACCGAGAGTTTTCCCACGCTCGTGATTTTTCCGTGGATATTTCGGGCCTAAGTTGGTATTTTTCGGGTCCCGGGATTTTCGGAAAAATCACACCGGAAAATAACTAAGGGGGTATCAGTTATTTTCTGGTCCGGATCGAACTCGCTCTGTAATGCAGACAGGCTGCATTATTGAGGAGTCACACGCTGTATAGTTCCATCGTCTATAAAAGGAAGAAGGAAGCAGGAGAGGAAGAGGAAGAGAAGAGAAAAAAAAAGAGAAAAAGAGAGAAAAAGAAAAAGAGAAAAAAGAAGAAAAGAGAAAAAAGAGGGGAAAAAAAAGAAAAGGAAAAGAAAAAGGAAAAAAAAGAGAAAGAAAAGAAAAAAAAGAAAGAGAGAAACGAAATCAGAAAAAAAGAAGAGAGGAAGAAAATAAGAAAAAAAGAAGAAGAGGAAAAAAAAGAAGAAGAAGAAAATCGGGAAAAATGGAAAAAAAAGAAAGAAAAAGAAAAGAAAATAAAGAAATACAGAAAAAGAAAAAATGGGAATGAACAGTGCGTCACCCCCCGCCTCTCCTCGGTCACTGTTCACCTCGTGACGCTCCGGGTCGGCTCTCGCAGCACCACCGCCACCATCGAGTTCGCCGAGCCGACGCGACCTCAGCGCCGTCGCCCCCGAGTCGTTCCGATCACCGAGGCGCCGTGACGCGCTGTCGACCCGCGGCGAAACCCGGCGAATCTGCTCCTCCCGCGTCTCTGCTCAGCCACCAGCGCCGTCGCTCTCGAGTTTCCACCGTCCACGGAGTCGCCTTTGTCCGCCGCTGCTGTTGGTATGCTCGCTACCCTTCCTCGCGCTCTCGCCGTCGTCGCCAGCCGCTGCAACCCGAGGTGAGACCTGCGACCCGCGTTCGACCCGGATGCCTGTAGTCGGGTTGTGACCTGGGTTGGGCTGGGTCTGGGCGTGGGCCTGTGCTTCGGGCCTGCTGCCTTGGTCTGGGCCGTCACTATTCATGGCCCAGTCCGTTTATTTTAAAAAAACAATATATATATATATATTTATTTATTCATAATCTGATATATAATTTTGAGAAAAAAATATATATTTATTTTGAGAAAATTATTGCCAATTTAATTCTGGTATTTTGAGAAAAATATAAATATACATACTTGGATAAATAATTAAGATTATGTTTTGGGAAACTATTACTAATTGGAAAAAAATATATATACCATGGAAATATTTTCTGGAAAATTTATATAAATGTTATTTTTCCTGGGAAATTATGGTTGAGGAATATATATATATATATGTACTTTGAAAATTAAGGGTAATTATAATTATGTGTTGGAAAATATTATTATTATATATTGAGAAAAAGATAAATACTATATAAATATTTTCTGAAAATTATAAATAGGTTATTATTATTCTGGAAAAATTATGGAGATTATAATTTTGGAAATTATAGTTATTTTATGAAAATATTTTGAAAAAAGTTTTAATTAAAGTATGGTACCGAAATTATATTCGGGAATACGTACGGTAAATATTTTCGGTAAAGGGAAATAAATAAAAGATGTGTAACCGGGATGGGTAATTTCACAGTTTAGGCATCATAGTATACCGATTATGTGCATTTATGTGTATATATTGTCTTGTGGTATAGGTTTGGATATTGGGCAATTTCCCGAGGAGCCGGCGTCGGACCGGTCATTGTTTCCGGAGTTGAGTAATCGGCCAAGGTGAGGATGGATTTCCTTCGATATGTGCCTATATTACTCGGTTATTGTATTTGTTGATTATTGCATGTTGCATTTGCTGTGGTTTGGTTCGGGATGTTTATCCCATTGTCTTGATTGTTGTCGGGATGTTTATCCCAGTATTGTGATTGGTTTTTGAACGTTTATTCTTGAGTCGTTTTGGAACTAAATAAAATGGATTAAATAATAAATTGTGACAAGGATGTCGATCCTTGGTCTTTGGATAGGAAGTCTATCCCGGTATTTTGTTAGGGATGTCGATCCCTGTGATTTGATTTTGACGACGATAATATAATTGTCACGTGATAGGTAGTGGTACGACTCGATGGTTTAAGACTGTTTCGTGGTGGCCGTGACTTGGGTTCTTGTTATAAGCATGTCTATGCTTGGGATGTCTATCCCGTGATTATTTTTGGGATGTCTATCCCTGGGTTCGTATTTTTGGGATGTCGATCCCTGGGTTCTCTGGATTTGGTCTGGCACCCGGAATGTGTTGATAACCAGGTCTGACCTCTAGCTTATCCGTGACGGGGCCCGGAAAGATAAAATTGGATAATTGGATTTTATTTGAGTCTTTTCGGTTTTGGACCGGTTTTGGGTCTTGTCTTTCGATTTGGTGTATTAAGTCTTCCGCTGTGCATTGTTTTTATTATTATTGGGCCATTGGGCCGGTTTTGTTATTATGATGTTGTTTTTATTTTGGGCTGTTGAGCCCGGATATCTATTGTACACACTTTATGCTGGGCTTGTTATGATTGGGTCGTCACAGTTCCAGCACGTGTTTACTGTGTACGATAAATACGGGTCGGGGCGTTTCATTTTGGTAGCGGAGCGGGCGTTAGGTCTTGTTGGGCAGTCCTTGTGTGTTTTTGTCCTTGTTTGCATAGTTCGCTCCATTGTTTATTATTTTATATCATTTTAGTTAGTGCATTATGGATCCAGTCAAGGTCCCACCAGCTGTCGCAGAGCATACACATGAGAGGTAATAATGCCATAAATAATCGGAAATACAAATATTTTTAATATTGCTAATATTGATATTACAAAGAGAAATATTACATTGATATTTTAAAAATAGAAAATACATTTAACGCCTTGGAACGACATTGACCCTGAAGCTGGTTGGGTCGTTGTTGATGTTGACTTGGATGCTGACGCTCCACGAGAACCACATGCCGCCTGCGTTATTCTGGCCTAGAAGCTCGAACCGGTTTGCTTGAGGGAACAGGAGTGGGATGAGACCGTGATCGTCTTGAGGCTGCCACTGGGTCTCCGTCAGAAGAACCATGTTTGGTTTGTATTGGTTCTTCAAGTCCCTCAGAGTACGCGAGAACTCCTGGGAACGCCTTGCGACTCCTCTGCAGTTCCACACCACCAGTCGGGCCTTTGGCCAAGTTACGGGCAGACGAGTTACTTTGGGCATGCTCGGGGCCGTCATCAAGAGCTGATAGTATGTACCTTGCTCTAGGGTATGGCAAGTGGACTCCAAGTTGAACTCCTGAAGCCTTTCCGAGATGAAGAACATGATGGAGTTTGCCGATCCGTAGTAGGAGGTCCTCAGAGTGCCATGGTCCTCCAGGAAGAACACCTCTTCCATGGGAGTGATGAAGAACCGCGATGAGTAGAGTTCGTCGATGAAGACCAGACGTGGCATCCTGCCGAGCTCGTTCTGTAGTTCTTCTGGACGCTCGTTGACCATGCCGTAGGCCAGACGGTTCCTTCTGCCTAGGTTGGCACCTTCGACGAAGAAGACAGATAAGGGAGCAGGCATCGTGTTTTGGAAGCGTGTGGTGTTTTGTTTGCTGAACATTATGGTTTTGGTTACCTGGATGTTTTGTTAGCTTTTAAATGCTTTTGATGATTTACACCTCACCGCTTCGTTTCTTTTATACTCTTATGGGGAGCGTAATTATTGTTTTCGATTTTCAAGATCTGCTTTTTTGAAAATTTGCCGTTGCCATCATTTATTGCCTTGTTACTTTATACGTTTTTCGGGCTACTAAGCCAGTGTTTTACAGCTCTTTTCTGACTCACGATTTTCTGACGCCCTGGCTACCTTGGCGTTTCTTTTTATGGCCTTTCTATATTTTTCTTGCATCTTTTATCACATGCATTCGTGACCGTTGAGGCTAGACTGATGGGACCACACCTCGAGTAGAGCGCATGTGCGACAAGTTTACAGCTGTTCGGACATCGTGGAGAGATACGAGGCCTGATAGACGTTTTTGGCTCATGCGGAATTTGTGGACAAGTGGGTAACGTCTCTTTCGAGGGACACAGGACGCTCTCGTGATCGTCACTGTTAGCTCCGTATGTCACGTATCTCGGGATCGAGGATGCTTAGGACCGATTTGGGCGCTGATCATGAAAACATGTTTTGTTTTAATTCGTTTTTGTTTTGATTTTGTTAAACGAGTTTTATTTTTGATTTCTTTATGTTTGATTTTATACTTTTATTGTTAAGTTATATTTTGCCTTGAGATGTTTTAATTTTTCGTTTAACACAAGATTTCGTAACACAAGAGATTTTTGATTTAAAAAGGAAACTTATTTTATTTATTTCATAATGGTTTTACAACAGGAGAAGAAGTACTCTAAGGAGTTACTTGCTTCTCTAGGTCTTTTACAAGTTTTTGTACGTTCTTCATGTGAGGGAAGAGCTCCGCGCACGCCAGTTCGATTTGCAACACCGCCGAGCTGATCTTCTTCAGTGAGATGTTCAGCTGCGTCAGTGTCTGCTGTGGAGTGCTGCTCTCAGCTATCGCCTTACCCTTCTTATCCTCAGCTCTCTTGAGAGCACGCTTCTTTCGCCGTTTTGGGGAGACCACCATGTGCTCCTTCAGGCCGATGATGTTGGTTTTGAACCGCTTCTTGGGAGGTTCATCATCGGAGCTTGTTGGGAAAGCAGTGCCGCCGATGTAGCTGTTGTTCTCGGAGTCTGAGGTTGTTCGAGATCGGAGTGGAGAGTCCATGGCTGTCTGTGAGTATGCCAGTCATGAGGTTTGGTTCTTATAGAGGACGAGATGTCGCTTAAAGGTATAAGCGGAATCTCGGGTTGAGGATGGACACTTGGCAGAGTGTGCCAGAAGCTTATCGTGGTAGGACCCACGGATAAGATGGAATTTCGGGGACGAAATTTTTTTTATGGTGGGTAGACTGTAACAGCCCGGGTAAAAATTTTGATTTTTACCGGGACTGTAAAAGTCTTTTTATCGTGATTTACTGTTGAATTAATCTTGGGTAATTAATTCAAGGTAAATCGGGCGTCGTTTTTTGAAACCGAGAGTTTTCCAGCGCTCGTGATTTTTTCGTGGATTTTTCGGGCCTAAGTTGGTATTTTTCGGGTCCCGGGATTTTTGGAAAAATCACACCAGAAAATAACTAAGGGGGTATCAGTTATTTTCTGGTCCGGATCGGACTCACTCTGTAATGCAGACAGGCTGCATTATTGAGGAGTCACACGCTGTATAGTTCCATCGTCTATAAAAGGAAGAAGGAAGCAGGAGAGGAAGAGGAAGAAAAGAGAAAAAAAAAAGAGAAAAAGAGAGAAAAATAAAAAGAGAGAAAAGAAGAAAAGAGAAAAAAGAGGGAAAAAAAAGAAAAGGAAAAGAAAAAGGGAAACAAATAGAAAGAAAAGAAAAAAAAAGAAAGAGAGAAACGAAATTAGAAAAAAAAAGAAGAGAGGAAGAAAATAAGAAAAAAAGAAGAAGAGGGGGAAAAAAAAAGAAGAAGAAGAAAATCGGGAAAAATAGAAAAAAAAGAAAGAAAAAGAAAAGAAAATAAAGAAATACAGAAAAAGAAAAAAAATGGGAATGAACAGTGCGTCACCCCCGGCCTCTCCTCGGTCACTGTTCACCTCGTGATGCTCCGGGCCGCCTCTCGCCGCACCGCCGCCACCATCGAGTTCGCCGAGCCGACGCGACCTCAGCACCGTCGCCCCCGAGTCGTTCCGATCACCGTGACGCGAAACCCGGCGGATCTGCTCCTCCCGCGTCGCTGCTCAGCCACCAGCGTAGTCGCGCCCGAGTTTCCACTGTCCATGGAGTCGCCTCTGTCCGCCGCTGCTGTTGGTGTGCTCGCTACCCTTCCTCGCGCTCTCGCCGTCGTCGCCAGCCGCTACAACCCGAGGTGAGACCCGCGACCCGCGATCGACCCGGATGCCTGTAGTCGGGTTGTGACCTGGGTTGGGCTGGGTCTGGGCGTGGGCCTGTGCTTCGGGCCTGCTGCCTTGGTTTGGGCCGACACTATTCATGGCCCAGTCCTTTTATTTTTTTTTAAAAAAACAATATATATATATATATATATATTTGTTCATAATCTGATATATAATTTTGAGAAAAAAATATATATTTATTTTGAGAAAATTATTGCCAATTTAATTCTGGTATTTTGAGAAAAATATAAATATACATACTTGGATAAATAATTAAGATTATGTTTTGGAAAAATATTACTAATTGGAAAAAAATATATATACCATGGAAATATTTTCTGGAAAATTTATATAAATGTTATTTTTCTTGGGAAATTATGGTTGAGGAATATATATATATATGTACTTTGAAAATTAAGGGTAATTATAATTATGTGTTGGAAAATATTATTATTATATATTGAGAAAAAGATAAATACTATATAAATATTTTTTGAAAATTATAAATAGGTTATTATTATTCTGGAAAAATTATGGAGATTATAATTTTGGAAATTATAGTTATTTTATGAAAATATTTTGAAAAGAGTTTTAATTAAAGTATGGTACCGAAATTATATTCAGGAATACGTACGGTAAATATTTTCGGTAAAGGGAAATAAATAAAAGATGTGTAACCGGGATGGGTAATTTCGCTGTTTGGGCATCATAGTATACCGATTATGTGCATTTATGTGTATATATTGTCTTGTGGTATAGGTTTGGATATCGGGCAGTTTCCCGAGGAGGTTGCGTCGGACCGGTCATTGTTTCCGGAGTTGAGTAATCGGCCAAGGTGAGGATGGATTTCCTTCGATATCTGCCTATATTACTCAGTTATTGTGTTTGTTGATTATTGCATGTTGCATTTGCTGTGGTTTGGTTCTGGATGTTTATCCCATTGTCTTGATTGTTGTCGGGATGTTTATCCCAGTATTGTGATTGATTTTTGAACGTTTATCCTTGAGTCGTTTTGGCACTAAATAAAATGGATTAAATAATAAATTGTGACAAAGATGTCGATCCTTGGTCTTTGGATGGGAAGTCTATCCCGGTATTTTGGATAGGGATGTCGATCCCTGTGATTTGATTTTGACGACGATAATATAATTGTCACATGATAGGTAGTGGTATGACTCGATGGTTTAAGACTGTTTCGTGGTGGCCGTGACCTGGGTTCTTGTTATAAGCATGTCTATGCTTGGGATGTCTATCCCGTGATTATTTTTGGGATGTCTATCCCTGGGTTCGTATTTTTGGGATGTCGATCCCTGGGTTCTCTGGATTTGGTCTGGCACCCGGAATGTGTTGATAACCAGGTCTGACCTCTAGCTTATCCGTGACGGGCCCGGAAAGATAAAATTGGATAATTGGATTTTATTTGAGTCTTTTCGGTTTTGGACCAGTTTTGGGTCTTGTCTTTCGATTTGGTGTATTTCGGTGGATTTCACTTGTTTTCGACTTGAGTAATTTTAGTGTGCATATTGATTGTCTTTCCTTCATCGGTGAGCACTTCGGACTCACCCTCATCTTTCCCGTAGGATGAGTTATTTGTTGTACAGGATTGGTGCATTCCAGACAGGCTGCGGCGTTATCCCTTGGAAAGGGCTTGGATCCATAGTTTGCATCTATGTCGCATACAGTGTTTATGTGAGTTATTAAGTCTTCCGCTGTGCATTGTTTTTATTATTATTGGGCCATTGGGCCGGTTTTGTTATTATGATGTTGTTTTTATTTTGGGCTGTTGAGCCCGGATATCTATTGTACACACTGTATGCTGGACTTGTTATGATTGGGTCGTCACAGTTCCAGCACGTGTTTACTGTGTACGGTAAATACGGGTTGGGGCGTTTCAGCCCAAGTGATTTTGGGTCGGGTATTCACACATGTATTTTATTTTCAGTTTATGTATTTTATTTCTTTTGTAGGCAGTCACTTTTTCTTTTCTTAATACATTATCCAGTTTATCTTTATTTCTTTTCCTTTTAGTTGTTTTAATGGATGAATAAGTATTTTGCAAAGTCACAGATCATTAAAATGGGCTTATTGGTTCCGACTCGACAATCGAACAGGAAATTCAACATTTATATCCCATGTATGATAGGTGTTCTCGGGTTTGCAATGGCCTTTAAAGGAAAAAATCAATTTGGGCCGGGTAATACCTTTCTGGGCCGCGATGTTACTTGATTCACGTTATCCGACTAACTCTTTTCGCTGTTTTTTCAAAAAAAAAAATAGCATTTATAACAGGTCTTAGATCAGGTTCATTACTCAGTCGAGGCAAAATTTTTACAAAGACAACTTCATTTGGACATGATTAAGGCATTTTTCTTGGTTTGCAATCTCTAAACCCTTAGACACAGCCTACCTGTGTGTATATATCTTTCCCTTGCTAACTTCTTTTGAGCCCATATTTGATAGCCACCGTTATTCGAACCTACACTCACTACCTTAACCATTTTGAAGCCATGGCTATCATCACACCTTCTTCCTTTTTCCATTCCTTTTTGCATTTGCTCGAATTATTTTGCACTTTTTTAACACTTGATACATACTTGATGATTTATCGGTCCATTTATTCAGGCACGACACAAGGAGCCCGTGCAGATATTGGAGATGGTTGTTTTTCTTCTATTCTCAAACAAAAAAAGAGAGAGTAAGGGACAAAGAGTTATTTCTTCATCAAAATAATTGTCTCTTCTTATATTTTCAAAAAAAAAAGAAGAAAGGAAAAAATCCAAAAACAAGTTAGAAAAAGTCTCCATCACACAGACTTGGAACCGTCCAAAAATCATTTTACTTGGCTAGATGCTATGGTACAAATTTTTCATTCGAGCATTTGCATATTTTGTTTTCTCTTTTTCCCATTTCTTGTTAACTTAACCTTAGCCTTATTATAACCCGAATTAAAGTCCTTTTGGTTGTTTTTATTGTAGTCCTTGTCATTAGTGGAGATTGAGGAATGAACCTGCATATTTGACTTGTTTTTTTTCTTTTCTTAATAAAATGCCAAGACTATTCTACTTTTTTTCAGCGAAATAGAGGAAGAAGGAAAACATTGTTCAAATAATGTCAACACCCATCAAGGTAGAATTTGGTCTAATTGAGCCCTTCTCTTTGAGGTTCTTTGCAGGACGGGGATCTTGACACCTTGGGATATTTTTAAAGGATATTCTGTGAATTTGAAATTTTCGGTTACCAATTGCCCGATTGAGTGAACTCCTTCTTACCCGTGTTTTCACATTATTTGCATGGGGACAAGCAAAAGTTTAAATTTGGGGGGTGATGTGTGCATATTTTACACACATTTTTGGATTTATTTTGTGGTTTTTGTCTTACTTTTAGTATTTATTTATTTATTTTCTAGCATTTTATTTTATTTTATTCTAATAACTCTCTTTCCTAGTGGTTTTGGACCTTTTTTTGTAGGAAATAAGGATTTTAGGGACTTCTTTAGATTAAATCAGTAAATTTAGATTAACTTGGAATTATATCACAAGTTGGGTGCAGATTATGGCCATGAATTATTCAAAGATTGGGCTTTCTATTCACATGGTTGACTTGGCAAAATAAATAGAGAGCAATGGTCAAATTGACCACTTCCTGCGCCATCCTCTATTGCATCAGTTGCATGGGGAAGTTAAAGGCCAAAGGACATTTTTGGCATGAGGTCACACATGGCCTCTTATCCACCAAGATGAAGAAATGAACTTGGCCAAAGACCAAGTCTTGTTCCCTTGTTGGGTGCATGGCCTAGCATTTCTTTTTGGCTTGGCATGCATTCCAACCACAACTGGTCTCCTCCCCTCCACTATAAAATGACGCTAGCTTCAAGCCAAAAGGGGTTCCCAATTCGTGATTTTGGGCTCCCAGTTCGTCACCTTCACGCATTAGTCTAGGATTTATTTTGTACTTTTTATTCTTCCTTGTAACAAGCACCTTAGCTTACTAGTTTGAAGTTGGCAATTATTTGGGAAGACTTCGTCACTTTATTCAAGGTTGATTATTTAATTTGTGATTAATTTTCCTCTTGAATTTAAATGAAGTATTATTTTCATATAGTTGTTTCTTCTCAAATTATGGCTAGCTAATTTCATAACTAGGATGAAGGGATGATCTTGTCATTATTTCCATGCATACTTAATAATATATTATTTCTTTAAATTATTCTTCTTTGATCTGGTTTATGTTGCTTATAAGTTAGTTGCCTGATCAACAATTAGTTTAAAATTTATAATAGGAAAATGTTAAGTGAAAGCGTCATTTTCCTATAGAAAACCACAAACCAGGCTTTAGGAACCGACCTCGAGAGAGGCGTGCTTTCTATTGGAGATTTAGTAGGTAAAAGTCTTAAAGCTCTTAATTTATTTTAACACTAGCAAATGGATAGTGGAAATAAGTTAGGAAGGGAATTTACGGCTTACGAAAGTAGGTTATTGATCTAATTGAGTTTACCGGTTCTTTCAAAGAAGAGTATTTTTAGGATTTAATATCAGATCTACACGGGCAGGTCTTGTAGTGACAGGACACGGCTTGGTTGTGTTGCACTTAATTGCATGAAAATTGTTGCAAGGGATTCCCCGAAGTCCTAGGTGATTTATCATCATTGTTATCTCTTTTGCTATTGCTTATTGCTGTTTATTTTTCCAATTGTTTATCACAACTCAATCGACTCCTCTTCGAGGCTTTATTTTCTAGATAATCGCATATCACATTGTTAATAGTACTTAGCAAAGATTCCTGTGAGACGACCTTGGTACTACAACATCCCGTATACTTGCAGGCGGCTATCACTTTCAATAGAGGATTCTGCTGGTTTATAGCCTAGCATTCATGTTTCCTCTAAGAGATCCAAAATATACTTCCTTTAGGATATAAAGATTCCCTTTTTAGATCTTGCTACTTCAATACCTAGAAAGTATTGCAACTTCCCAAGCTCTTTGATCTCAAACTCTTGTACTAACTCCTTCTTGAGGCTAATTATCTCTTCCTTATCATCTCCTGTCACCATAATATCATCGGCATAGACAATAAGAAGAGTGATCTTACCCCTTTCTTGCTTGATAAATAGGGTATGGTCTGCATTACTCTGCTGGTAACCAAAGTGAATCATGGCTCTACTAAATCTGTCAAACCACGCTCTAAGAGATTATTTCAATCCATATAAAGCCTTCTTCAATTTGCAAACTTTCCCTTTAGTGTTTGCATTTTCAAATCCTAGAGGAATCTCCATATATACTTCCTCTTCCAAATCTCCATGTAAGAAATTATTTTAACATCAAATTGTTGCAAATCCCAATCAAGATTGGCTGCACAAGATAGCGAAATTCTGATGGTATTCATTTTTGCAACTGGAGCAAATGTCTCTTGGTTGTCTACCCTATAGGTTTGAGTCAATCATTTTGCTACCAATCTTGCTTTATATCTTTCAATTGAACTACATGTTTTATGCTTTACGGTGAACACCCACTTGCAACCAACTAGTTTTTTATCAGAGGGATAAGCAACTAGATCCTAAGTTTGATTTTTATGCAAAACTTTCATTTCTTCAAACATAACTTCTTTCCAATTTGGATCTTAAACTACTTTCTTCCAACCCTGGGGAATAGATACAAAGGAAATAGACAAGGCAAAGGCTTTATAGGAAGGAGATAAAAAATCATAGGAAACAAAGTTAAAGATAGAGTGATTAGTACAAGCTCGAATCCTTTTTCTCTGAGCAATAGGTAAATCTAATGTATTATCATGGGCCGAAGGATTGACGGGATGTAACTCACCAGGAGACTCTAGAGCAGGAGAAGATTCATGGCGAGGAGAAGGTTGCACGATGGCCTCTTCTATAACAATTCTTCTTGAGTATACCAACAAATCAGGTATGTTTAAACGACCAACAGTAACATTATCCTCCCCCTAGGTAGGAATTTCCCAAAAAGTGAATCATCTAAAGTCTCTAAAGTAGGAACCAACACCTTATGTCTATCACTATTCTCCCCCTCAGGAGGTGTTTGGGTAGAAGGAAAATAAGATTCAGACTCTCTAAAGGTGACATTCATGCTAACAAAAAAATTTTGAGAAGAAAGATGATAGCATTGGTATCTTTTCTATGATGAAGAGTGATCGATAAAGACACATTTGAGAGCTAGAGGGTCTAATTTTCCAAGGTTATATGTATGGACAAAGAAAACACACCCAAAGACTTTCAGTGGAACAATATATGTATTCTTACCTAGCAAGAGCTCGAGAGGACTTTGTTAATTTAAGACTCTAAGTGGCATTCGATTGATTAGGTATGCAGCAACAAGGATGGCATCATCCCTAATATAATTTAAGGAGGTGTATAGTGAACAAGAGAGACCGAGCCACTTCCAATAGATGCCTATTCTTTCACTCGGCAACACCATTTTGGGCACTTGTGTATGGGCAACTGGTTTGGTGGAGAATTTCCCAAGATTCTAAAAAGGTGTGGAATCTGTGGTCCATATATTTTGTTCCATTATCGGTCCTGAAGATTTTAATTTTAGCATCAAATTGAGTAGTAACCATTTCGTGGAAAGAGTGGAAACGTTGGAAAACATCACTCTTGGCTTTGATGAAATATACCCAAGTCATCCTAGTGCAATCATCAATAAAAGTAACAAACCACCGATTCCAAATAAAGAGGTTGTCTGGGTTGGTCCCCAAACATCAGAATGGATGGTGGTAAAAGGAACTGTGCTTCTGTTGTTCGTACTAGGAGAACAGGCACTTCTAGTATTTTTAGCATACTCACAAGCATCACAAACGAGAGAATCAAATTGAGTTTTAGAGAATAAATGAGGATAGATTTTCTGTAGCACAAAGAAGGATGGATGGCCTAATCGTCGATGCCACTGCATTATTTCATGGTTGACATCATTATTTCCTCCATAGAAGGCTTGACCTTGAGTACCGTTGGGACTCCTCTCCAATATGTATAAGCCATCATGCACCCTACCATTGCCAATTGTCTTCCCTGTCTGAAGATCTTGAAGGATACAATGATCAAGAATGAATTCGATTTTACAGTGGAGAGATTTTGTAATGGTACTAACTGAGAGGAGAATAACCGGAAATTGAGGAACATGAAGAACCGAAGAAAGCTTGATATGTGATGTACAAGCAACAAAACTTGTGCCAAAAACTGGGATGAAAGAGCCATTAGCTATTCTTACTCTGTCTGGTATTCGACAAGGGGAATATTGAGAAATTTTTTTTGAAGAATCGGTCATGTGTCTATTCGCACTAGAATCAAGAATTCACAAGTCAAATTGAGCCATAAAGGCATTATTGGATTGCATAAAATTGATGGCAGTAGGTAATGAACTTGAGTGAGACACCAACCGTTTGAGAAGCCGAATCTCATCAGAGGAGAAAGCACCGTTGATTTTATCGATAGACATAATGGAAGAAAGTAAAACAACGAAACTGTTGAAAAATAGGCAGAAAATAATACCGCAAAAAAAGGAAATTCATGCCGTGAACAGTAATCCCAGCCATGAACAGTACTGTGAACAGTAATTCCACGCGTGAACAGTAAGACAAAAAAACCAAACAGTGCGGGAGACAGGAAAAACTCAATCTCCAATAAAGCACTATAGCTCCGGTACCATGAAGATTTTTGTGAAAAAGTTTCTTTTATTGATTTTCTAATAATATCACAAAGTAGACATACACCATTACTTATACAAATATAAGAGAATGAAATACTATCAAAATTAGTACTCCTAAACTTATACTCCAAGTAAATAATATTTTTTCCTTTTTAATACTTAAGTCGGTCAACACTCGATCTAGTGTCACCAAAGAAATAACCCCTTTTCATGTGAAAGCCAACCTCTCAAATCCTAGATCCATAAAAGAGCATAACTCCATGCATTTGTTGAAGTTAGGCACCTCTTATGCGGAATAGTACCTGCATCTCATCAGAATTAAGGATGGTAATGCCGCACCTCTTATGATACCTCCTTTGGCAGGCCTAGATATTTTTGGAATCTGTCCACCGCGTTTAATCCTGTGCACTGTTGGACTTGAGTAGCAAATTGTTCTGTCATATCTTGGCTCGTGGAAAATTTCGACTTGTCGAAATTAGTACATTGACCTGAGGCCTCCTCATAGGTGCGAATGATCTGAATCAGAAGTTGTATCTCCTGCTGGGTTGCTCTAGAAAATAGAAGGTAGTCATCTGCAAAGAACAAGTGAGTAATTGAAGGGGCCTGCCTAGCAATCTATGCACCATGGATCAACCCTTTCTTCTCTGCATCAACAATAAGAGCTGAAAATCCCTCAGTGCAAAGAAGAAACAAATAAGGCGATAGAGGGTGCTTTAGTCCTCTTGTGGGCCTGAAACTATCAATATAGAGAAAGATACAGTAGTGATATAATTGATTATTAAACTAATCCATCTCTCACAAATTCCTATTCCCCTTATTACTCTCTCTAAAAATTAGTTACATTTACTCTTACTTTATGGCACATATATTTTTGACTACCTAGTTAAAAATTTATAATATTGTTATTTGAATATTTTGGTAAAAAGTATAACAATAATAATAAGCATTATTAATGTTTTTTTTTCAAGTGGCGACCAAACAGAAGAGATATAATTTTCTGAAACTCTCATACTATTAGTTAAGAACAGAAATAATCTTGGTTGGTCAAAGGCCGGGCGGGACGGCGTCACGATTTTGAAACATTATATCCAAGGGGTTTGCAGTTCAGATCTTGAAAACATTTATAAACGTCCGTCTAAACGTCGTCAGTACCGCGACGGCTCCGTCACGTCGACACGTCTGCCTAACCCCAGATACGAATAGGATCTTTAACTAACACCACCTTACAAGCGGAGCTCACGGCTCTAGATTTTGTCCAGCTCAGCAGTCCAACTCCGCTGGATCAGCATCGCCACGTGTAAATATCCAGTCCTACGTAGCACTTCTGGAAAGTTCCACGCCCCCATTTTCGCCACACCAGCAACACACCTTGGACTCCTCTCCTCCTCCTCCTCCTCCTCAGCCCTCTCTAATATCTCCTTTTTATTATATCCATTTTTCTTTTCTGCTCCTAAACCACAGTCGTCCATTTTTCACTTTTGTCCCTCTCTCTCTCTCTCTCTCTTTCTACCCCCATCTCTTCAACAATCAAGCTTAATTTTTTTTTTTTACCACATATGATTACAAGATTGCTTAACCTTTTTTTCTATTTGTAGTTTATTTACTTAAACTTCTTAGTGTTTTCCTGCTATTTAACTGTTTGCTGGATCTAGCTTGATAATAGTGATTAAGGAAGCTTTGGAGCTTTAATTCTCGTAAGTTTGTATCATTTTTACCTACTAGCTTGGTTTTTGACTTGTTAGTCCTCTGTTATTCCATCATTTTATCCCGTTAGAAGCCTTGAATATCCGTGCTCAATTAATGATTTTCTTCGTATTTTTCTTGTTTTATTTCTGGATTAGATTATGCATTAATCCTATGCTTAATAGAGGGTAAGGTCATGGTTTGTGAAAATTAATGCTTGTGCTGTGGATAACCCTGTTTTTGGAATGAAGCACGAGATAGTTTGTTGATGTAATTTTTTCATATTACCTTTTTTTTTTTTTTTCCCTGAAATTATGGTTTCATGCTTGCAGGGGATTTCGGAGTATCTCGAGGTATTTTAGCAACTCTGTAGATAATTGGTGGCACTCGGTCGTGGATTTGTGTGCCCAGGGATTGGTAGTATTGTATCAGGTTGGACTGTGTTATTGCAGAGGTTAGCATCTTGAAGACAGAGCTATGTGCCATTTTGTTTTTTTTTTTGTGAATTGAAGAGGGGCTTTCACTGTTTAGATATAGCGCCTTTAGTGTTGTTGTCAGTCTTTCTGAATCTGAATGACAGGGACGTCCTAGATGAGCGTTGATGGCAAGGGGGACAAGGATTTGACCCAAATAAATGACAAGAATTCCACTGAGAATAAACAAGTTGAGCATGAAATTGTGACTAAGGAAGGGGATTCAGTTGGGGACAGTGCTTTAAAAGTCAATGAAAATGTAGAAGATGGGCATGGAGGGGCTCTGCAGACCCCAGCAGGACTGCAAATGCCCCACCAGCAGCAGTCTAATGTGACCACTGTTTGTTGGGAAAGGTTTCTTCACCTGAGATCTCTCAAGGTACTGCTTGTGGAAAATGATGATTCCACTCGCCATATTGTTGGTGCACTGCTACGGAATTGCAGTTATGATGGTTAGTACCGCAGTCCCTCTGTGACATAAAATGTTCTTTGGTCTAGTTCTGTCAAAAGAGGAAATATGAATATCAAGTTGCTATTTAGTATGTGTATATATGCGTCTCTGCATCATACATGAGAGTGCACATGCCACCGAGCAACGTTTTCCTTGCTGATACCTTGACTATATAATCTGCACGTAATTGCCTCAAACTGTTTGCTTCTCGTAACACTGTTTTCTTTTCTCCTGCTTTATGGGTTTTGGAGCTGCCTGTTGGATCTTTCTGTTGTTGTACTTCTAACATGAAATTTGATTTGTTTTTGTTGGATTGCTTGCAACTTGAGTAGTTAAAGGATTATTTTCTTATTATCAGATGGAATGGTTTTTGTTTTGGCCTTACAATGTTGAAGGGTGTGCTAATCATTAACACTTCACATATGGACATGCATGATTTGCACACATAAGCAGAAAACTTATGACATCTACAATCAAAATTCAGCAGAGGTTGATGCTTATGGCGGAACAATTACAGAGAAGATCTATGTTGTCGACCTCTATAATTCTGTATTTAGCTTACTAGGTTGACTTTTACACTAAAAACACATCATGCAGTATTGATAGTCTGTCCTTAAATTTCATGTATCTGAATATCTGATGACATTCATGAGAAGAAGGATGAATGAATTGCAAGGAATCTAGTTTGTGTTTTTTATTTCACTTATTGATCTCTGTATGGATGCTTCTGCTCTCTGTTCACAAACATATTAGAATGAAAAACGTTAAGAATCTGAAATAGCAAGTTGCATATTCTAGTGCTCGCTTTTGTGAACCAACAAGCTTAAGGATCTTAGAGTAACCAACTTGGTTTGTGCTGTAATTGACTGTTGAACACGTAGGAGTTGAACTTGGACTCTCGTTTTCAAGCTGTGTCCTGTAGTGCTGAATTGACCTCTAAATCCAAGTCATGGAAATTGTTTGGATGTCACATAGCATAAAATTCACCAAAAGCCTGGGCCACTAGAGATCCTCCTGAAGCTTTTTGAGCCACCTATTTTTATCCAACTATATAGATGCCTTCTCTGCAACAATAGATCCAACCACTGAATTCTTACCTGTGCATTTGCATTTCCTAGTTTGTATTCTTCTTTATGGATTTTGAAGTTCTCGCCTCACATAGACATTTCCTTTTCCCAAATTCATATTGTTTTTACCTGCCATCTAATTTGGTAACACATATTTCCTAGTTTTTAGGTTCAATTTGATGATTTAGTGTATCATTTGTGTATTAGCAGTTGTTGAAGCAGAAAACGGATTACAAGCATGGAAGATACTTGAAGATTTGACCAATCATATTGATCTTGTCTTAACTGAGGTGGCGATGCCCTGCATATCTGGCATCGGTCTTTTGCACAAGATTATGAGCCATAAAACTCGCAAGAATATCCCAGTCATCAGTAAGTTTTTCCACAACCTATTAATTCACCGTTATAGACTGATTAAAATAATTATTAGTTACGATCTCCCGTTGAAATATTTTAACTATCTTTCTTCTCAAGTAGATGCTTTTAATTTTCTTTTCTGATGAGGGCTGTGTGCAGTGATGTCATCACATGATTCAATGGGTTTAGTCTTTAAGTGTTTGTCAAAGGGTGCTGTTGACTTTTTAGTGAAGCCTGTACGAAAGAATGAGCTCAAGAATCTTTGGCAGCATGTTTGGAGAAGATGCCATAGTGTGAGTTGCTTGAATCTCACAGATGAAATTGTGGAAAACCTCCTTTTACATATATATATAAGTGGTCATAATTCTTCTAACTTTGATTCATCTTTACCTGTTACAGACTTTCATAATACATGTTGATTGTAACTAAATTGCTGGCTATCATGCTAGGCACATTTGATTTTATTTCTTCTCCGCTTAATGATCATTTTTTGTCTTTCTCCCAGTCTAGTGGTAGCGGAAGTGAGAGTGGAACGCAAACTCAAAAATCTGCAAAATCAAAGAGTATTGAACAGTCTGATAATAATACTGGAAGCAATGATGATGATGATGATGAAAGCGTTGGTTTGTATGCCAGAGATGGAAGTGACCATGGGAGTGGCACTCAGGTACCACTAGTTTTTGTGTGGTTCACATGTGCTTCTTGAATTCATATTGCACCCGTTTCATGAAGAACAAAATACCAAAATAAAACATGCCTTCCTCAAGTTAGACCAGTTCATATGTGTGTGCCTAAATATATACTTGGGTTCAACATATGGATACTAGGAGGAAAACATTGGGTAAGCACTGGATTATTGGTAAATTGAATGTGGAGCAGTGCTGTTAGTTCTGTGGTTTTAGAGTTTGTTGAGGGCTTATAATAATTTGCATGAATGATAAGATTGTATTTTGGCCTGATCTTGCAGAGCTCATGGACAAAACAAGCTGTAGAGGCCGACAGTCCCAGGGTAGTGTCTCCATTGGATCAAGTTGCCGAATGTCCTGACAGCACTTGTGCACAAGTTATCCACTCGAATGCTGAAGTATCTAATGACAAGCTGGTTCATACTATCACTGCAAAGGAGAGACAAGAACAGGACGACCAACTTGGTATCCTTCTCTTGCTGGCTCTGTGCAAGCTTTTTCCAGATGTACAGCATCAGTGTTCAGCCGCCATCATCTTTCTTCATGCTAAAATATAGAGTGTCATTTCTTTTTACCAGAAAAATATGGAGTTGGTGCAGAGAGGGAGATAAGTGAACCAGGAAATCTAGATTTGCAACTCAAGCGCGCTGTTGAAGATCCGCCCAAGCTTGTGCACATGAGACAAACCGATGTGCTTGAGAGTGGATGTGTTAGATGTAGTGGAAAAATTGATGGACAATTAGATCTCAATAGTGTGAGCCCATCCAGCAAATTTAAATATGAAGCTGTTCCCCAAAATACCAGTTCTCCCAATGCTAATTTTGAGGCTCCCATCATGCATTCCAAGATCTCTGATATAAGAAGTAAATCCACTGGTGACACTGAAGAGACAGCGCCCCTTGAATGCAGTCTGAAAAGATGTAGAGTTATAAACGATGTTGGCACAGAGGTGCAGGATGACCGCAATGTCTTGAGACGATCAGATTCTTCAGCATTCTCAAGGTATACTTTATAGTGTATGGACCTAAAATTTTATTTTCTATTATCAGAATGGAAATCTTGATTTTGTGTTTACCTTCTGAATCCTGAATGGTTTGACCATGTCTGTTTGTTCCTGTACAGGTACACTGCACCTACACAAGCAAGGTCGGTCCCCGCTGTGAACATTAAAAGTGGGTCGCCGCATGATACTAGCTTAGATGTTCTAAAAAATATGGTGGTGTATGATATTCATTCGGATTCAAATGGTGGTGATCCTAATCAATGCTCGAATGTGGGTAGCAATAATATCGACATGGGCTCCACTACTAATAACAGTTCTGCAAAGTCCTTTGTCTTGAAGAATAATTCATCAGTAATGTCTACAGTTAAATGTTCACACCCACTCTCTGCTTTCCAGAGTACGAAAAGTGATTTGATTCATGTTCCTCAGCATGGTACACCGGGGAGGGCTGATGAAATGGCATCAACCATCTTGTTGGCTCAGCAAAGAAGCACCCGCCATGAGCTCCAAATTCAACATCAGTCTCACCAATATGATCATTGTCATCTTCTTCATGGAATGAAAATGCCAAAGCAAAATCAACTGCAACTGCTGCCAGCTGACCATGATGTGTCATCGTCAAAGAAGATGGCTGCAGCAGCTCCACAGTGTGGGTCATCCAATGTGTTGGATGCACATATTGAAGGTAATGCTGGCAACAACAGCGTTAACCGAAGTGCCTCGGGAAGCAACCATGGGAGTAACCATGGGAGCAATGGACAAAATGGAACCAGCACTGTAGCTAACCCTGGAGGGACAAACATACCAAGTGACAATGGGCCTGCTGGGAAAAGTGGAAGTGGTGATGCTAGTGGTAGTGGGAGTGGAAACATATTGGATGAAAGCAGGTTTACACAGAGAGAGGCTGCTTTGACAAAGTTTCGACAGAAGAGAAAAGAGAGATGCTTCCGGAAAAAGGTAACCAGTGACAGAACTTGTTATATGTTGATACTGGTTTTTGGATATTAGTTTTGTCTTTTCTCTTCCGTTTCCTTCTCCCCTTGATGTTATTTGTCATATATTACTTCTTCATTAGGTTCATAAAAAGGCAGGATTCTTATCATTTTTTTTTTTTATGTAACGGATTTGTTATCTTTTAAACCTGTATTTTCCATAGCTCATGCCGATAAAATTTGTTTTCTATCAAAACAGAGAAGTTATACTGGGTCCTGTCAAATAATCATGATCTTTTTGCAAACCAGTCAGTGTTTGTTACTATGTGTTTGCCTTGGATTTGTTATGCTGACCGAAACTCTAATTTCGCTAGTTTCTTCTATAGTTTTTCATGTTCTAAGTATATGGCTGCCTTTTCTTTTGTGTTTCTTTTAATCGTGATATGGTTGCTGTGTGCCTGCAGACCACGGAACATGCGTGGTTGCTTACCGCTTATTATGTTTTTGGCTAAGCTTTATGCCCTGGTGCACGAACATATGACATTCACAAATGCAATGTGCGACCTATTCCCAATGGAAAGTCGTAGAGAATAACAAAACTTTGCATTTCCTGTGGAGTCCATGCATTTCTTTGATTCATTGACAAGGCTTTCACTTTCAATGAGAACTTGATTATCTTTAACATTTACCCATTGCTGTGCCAGGAAGCAGACTAATTTCATTTTTGGAAATCAATGTTTCAGGTTCGATACCAAAGCAGGAAGAGACTGGCCGAGCAGAGACCACGGGTACGGGGACAATTTGTGCGTCAGGTAGCGAGTGATAGCACAAGCAAATCCACCGAGAGCTAATTCAACTTGGTTGTCCTACGGTTTCATAACTACAGTCTCAGTGTGTTTGGTTGTGGAGCGCTGTGGCAACAATAGATAACATGCATTGGCGCTGCTAAACTTCTAACTGAAGATTGATTTGAGCGCATCCTTCAGCAACCCAAGTGGTCTTCATATTCTTTTTTCTCATGGTTTTAGTGAACTTGGCAGGACAAAAGACTACTTGTAAAAAGTTTTGCATCGACCACTTCAACCTTTGTTGAAAACTTTTTATTTGGATAACATATCTTGTGTTTCATTTAAATGGTCATCCATCCCACATGGTTTTTTTTGGATTATTACTGTGTTTCGTTGTACAGGGCAATCAAATAATTGTTGTTGCCTTCACTTTGTTTTTTCATAAGACAAATGTTGTAGCTTGTAGGGTCAAGGCAACGAAACAACACCATAGATACCGCAGTTCGAGAACATTACAGCTGGACGCTCTTACCGTCTCCCTGGGCGTGTAACAGAAGAAAAGGCTGAGAAATATTATAGCGTATTTTGTGGGGTTTACCAAGGGCGCTTGTTGAGGTTTGTAGTCTGTCTCTGTCCTGATCTTAGGTTGAGGAAAATCTCCCCCTCAACCTAAATTTATTTTATCAAAAGAAAGTTGTATCTGTTATAAAATTGGAAGTAAAATTCACTTTTTGATAATAATATTACAAATTTAATGGTAGTGATAAAATTTTGATGGTAATAATATAATTTTGATAATATGAATAGTGGAGAATAATTAAATTAATATGGAGGGAGCTTAAGGAGAGAATGGTGTGTAGGAATGAGAAGGGGCGAAGTTTATTATAAGATGCTAAATATGATTAATTTAAAAGGACAAAATCAAAGAAAAAGCACCAGAGTTCTATAAAAGAAGAAGTAAGAAATATTATTATTCTGTGAGGAGAGTAAGAGAAGAATACATAAACTATAGGTGAAATCCAAGAGACTAATACCAGCTATATCCCATCCCAAGCATTCACCTCTTTCAAAGCTATCTCTCTTCCTGAATCTTTCAGAAGAACCCAATCACATAAAATTGATCACTTAGTTAAAATCACTCATGTCACAGAAGATGTTAGGATTGAGGATTCAACTCTCCCACTTGTTAATCCTTATACTATTTTCAAAAAAGGTTCTATTTCTCGAGTCATAAAGACTCTTATCTCCTCTTGTCGTCTCATGGTAAAGGAGTACATCCAGTATTCGAAGATGAATCACTGTGTCTTGAAGGCTACGACTGCAGAACAGTATGTTACAATTGAGATTCCCCATGTTTTCATCAATCAATGGATAAGACAAGGTTATTCGCATCTCCACCTTAGAGCAATTCGACTCGTCCTTCCTTATCATGGATGATAAGGCTTACTTGTAACATGATAAGGCTTACCTGTAACAGCCAGATTGTCATTCTTGATACTCGTTATCTACAATACGAGCGCTGTTATAGGAACTGTGCTAACGACATTGAATTCGAGAAGTGTTGTTCTAACATTTTTTTTCCAAACTTCAATATGTCTCTCCTCGATGAAAACTTGTCAAAGGCTTTGAAAATTCAGATACAGATCTATGTGCTGAGCAAATAGCCTCGTCTATTACAGCGACTTTGCATCACCAGCTAGTTTACAGGTTACAAGACCATGCAATCAATCTCAACTTGACCATGCAATCAATCTCAACTTTCTGGGCATTTCTACAGATCCACTGTTCATCTATGCTAATATTGATAAGGTTCCAACAATTGTTCAACCTCGACGACAATTATCTCGGAAAGAATTAGTTAAGCTGATTCCTCGTGAATGGCTTACTAATTAAGAAAAATTGCAGAAGAATGAGCAACCAATCTAGATTATGGAATCTTTTTTCTAGAAATAACCTGATGGAACTGTGAGAATGACTTATGGTCATCCGGAGTCATCCTCCACCTCCGACTCCTCCTTCTATTCTTGCATGATAATCCCTTTGAAGACACCAAAGGAAAAAGTCTCCATTAGTTATTTCCTCCCGGATGGAACACCTGTTTCTGTATCACATATTAATGGACATTTTGTCTAGGCATCAGACTCAGCTATGTGTGATTCTGGATGTGATTGTGACGACATAGCAGAATTGGATCTTGAACATATCCCTCCACCATCATCCAACCCTAAAAGGAAGAAGCACTTATCTCCATGTAAGATTCCTCCGACACAGAGAAGGCCAGGACCAGGAAAACCAGGTGCCTCTTAGATAGGACCATGCCAACTCAGTCCTCCTCCTCCACTTCCAGTTAATGCAAAAGCCTTGGACGTTTTGTCCAAAGAAGGACTTATCTCGTGCACGATGGAGGCAAAATGTTTTCAATCAGAGGAAAAGCAACCACCACTGCAATCTTGCATGATGTTTGAAGAAGCAGATTTCCCTCCTCTCAATCCTACCACTGATCCTTCCACAAGGATCTCAAGCCGACCTTTTATCTCTCCACCATAAGCTATACAGCCTGGTGGCCAAAGAGTCATACCTTCTCGGGTAGAACAAGTACTTAACTGGCAGTCTTAAGCCGCCAAGGCCCAACACTATCAAACAAAGGAAATTTCAAAAAAAAAATTCTCAAGTAGTGCAGATCACTTCGAATAGAAAAAAAAGTGGATGCGATTGTAGCAGATCTTTTGGCCACAGAAAAACGGTTGTGTTCAAAAATTACAACCCTCGAAACAGAGCTAAAAGAAATTAATCGCACCAGAAGGCTAGTCATTGATCCAGAAAGAAGTCGCAAGGATGCTGAATTAAAACGACTCCGTGAAGACCCGGATGGTTTTGTCAAAATCCGACAAAGAGAAGTTGAAAGGGCAAAACAAAAGAAAGCTGAAAGAAAAAAAAGAAAACAGTCGTCACTACACAACTCTCACCTTTATATTCTACACCACAATACCATCAGCAGCCAGTACCCCCTCAATTCCCTTTCTTTGCTCCATCACAACCCTCACAACCCTATGTACCCTCTTTTCCTCCTCATGTCTTTGGTACAGTCTTTCCAACTCATTCAACAACTTTTGGTGTCCAATCCCCATCTAAATTCCATTCCTCCTCTGAAAGTTCAAAAGAGCAAAGTTCAGAGACACTCTCCTCCAAACAGGCAGGAAAACGGCATATGCCACAATATGCCATTTCCACACAATAACACCGCAGGCTATGTCAGATCAAGAATCTCAAACTTCTAAAGACTCATATCAGATTTCTGAAGTCTGGACCTTTGAAGAAGAACAGACTGATATTACCCAACTTTGTATGGCTCCGGCGGCCACATCATCCACACAACCTCATGTTAAGGAAGTCCCGGATGATCCCTCTGGATATGGCCAGCCTCAAGATACAGCTAAGTCTATCCCAGGTCAACCTCAAACCTCAGAAGACACTCCAATGGTTGATGTAATACTTGACCCACCTCCTAAGCCAACTGGAGGACCATGGTTTTCTATTGATGACATCTCACCATCTAAGTGGCAGTCTAGATTTACAGAATTCCGAGCATGGATAGATAACCAAGGAACGATTACAAGTCAATATCTCTAACTCATCTTGAAGGAATTCACATCTAGGCTCATTGTAACATTATGAGAATGGTTCAATAAGATGAATGAAACTTCAAAGGTAAATCTTAACACTACTAAGGATTCAGAAGAAGTTATTGCTTATTCTACCAGTCATTTCTTGGTGACCCATTGAAAATCAAACAAAGGCAAGAATCAAAATTATACCAGATGAAATGTTCTTTCATGAAGAGAAAAGATCTTGATTATCATTATCAGAGAATGCTAAAGTACTACTGGAAACTGATTACAGATGCCGACTCTGTAAATACATTGAATCAAATGTATCTTTCTTCACTTCCTGATGAACTTCAACCTTCTGTTCGCAGAGCAATCACTACACAAAAAATTGATGTCAGTACAACAACAATTGGCATACTCCATCAGTTGGTACTTGAATCGGTAGAAGCACTCCATGAAAATGGAGATTATTTTTCAAAGTTCCTAACAACAAAGGTCCCTTGCAAGAAGCCATTTTTGAAGATCAAATGCAAGGATACACAGTGTTCGTGCAAAAAATCAACTCATGGATTTTTCAAAAAACAGTCCAAAGGAAAACCCAAAAAATAGAAGCCTTTTCGAAAGACAAAGGGCCAGCACAGGTTCTTTAAGAAGAAGACGAAAAAAGAAAAAAATACTGATTGATGCTATATCTGTAGAAAGAAAGGACATTTTGCAAAAAAAATGTCCAGTAAGGTCTGCTAAATCAGCAAAGATGATACAACAGCTTGATCTTAATGATTTTGACGAAGACATTGAATCCCTCTATTCTGAACAAGAAGAGATGAATCATAAAACAATGTTTGCCCTTGTTATTATAGATGACGAAGATACGGATTCCAGCTCATCTTCAACTGAGGATGAAGTTCCAATCTTTATGGCTCAGTCATCTCAACCCACCTTGTCCAACCCATCTGTTAATTTGTTAATTCTGCCAGCCAAGTATAAAAAGCCCATCTCGGCTATTGGCTTCATGGATATAGGAGCCCCAAAAAGTATGATGAACCCATAAATTTTTCCAGCCCATTACTGGGTCAAACATGATCAACACTTCCGGGCTGCAGATGGAAAAATTTTTACAACTCACCTTATTACGAAGCAGAGGATAGGGATCCAGTTCTTCCCAGGATGCGTTGTCTGGCTCAAAGTCCTTGGATCACATCTCCCAGATCGTGAGATAGTATTTGGATTTGACATCTATCAAAAGGCCAAGTCTCTATAAATCTTACCAAATAAGCTCAAATACAGGAGTCATCAAGATCTATTCATCGGCCCAAGTCCCAAAATCTTTTGAAGCTATTCGCGACCAACTTCTCAAGACTTTTGCAGACTCTCAAGCGGATTTCCATCATCCTTTTCCATTATGGAAAAACAAGGAGTTTTACATCTTGCCTTTCAAGAAAAATGAAGACATCAATCCAACAAAAGCCAGTCATCCAGGCATGACTCCTTCAGACTTGGTACTTTCTCGGGAAGAATGCAATCAATTGCTTTCTTTGAAATTAATTGAACCCACAAAATCAGAAATGGGCATGCCAAGCATTCTATGTGGAGAAATGCACGGAAAAATTACGGGGAAAAAAGAGGCTTGTTATAATAAGCCACTTAATCATTTCCTACGGGATGATAAGTTCCTTATTCTGAAGAATGAAAATTTTTTTGTTCATCCAAAAGAAGCCTTCATCTTCTCCAAGTTTGATCTTAAGGCGGGGTTTTGGCAACTCGGTATCCATCCAGAGGATCGCCCAAAAACAACATTCTGCATTCCAGATGCCCAATACCAATGGACAGTTATGCCATTTGGGTTAAAAGTAGCCCCTTCTCTCTTCCAATACTCCACAGTACTTTGGTGTATATTGATGATATTCTTCTCTTTTCAAAAGATGAGGAATCGCATCTGCATTATTGGAAGATTTCCAAGCCCTTGTTCATAAATATGGGACATGTTGTCAGAAAAGAAGAGCTTTACTGAACAAATGCAAGTGGAATTTCTTGGTATGAGAATATCATCAGGCCACTACGTTCCACGACCACAAATCGCACAGGAATTGCTCACCTTTCTTGATGAACACTTGTCCCCGAAGGAAATTCAGCAATTTTTTGGAATTGTCAATTATCTTCGCAATTTCATTCCAAAAGTAGCTACTTACACCTCAGGCTTATCACAAATGCTAAAAAAAGCTGCTCGACCATGGGGTCCTGAACAAACCATGGCTGTCTAGCAGTTGAAGCAAGTGGCTTAAAATCCTCTACCTCTGAAGATTCCCTCTGTGGGAAAAAGAATCCTTCAGACTGATGCCAGTGATCATTATTGGGGTGCTGTCCTACTTGAAGAGATTGATAACATCAAACATCTTTGTGGACATGCTAGCGGACAATTCAAAGACTCAGAAAAGCATTATCATACCATCTATAAAGAAATCCTAGCAGTCAAAAATGGGATCAAGAAATTTAAATTCCATTGGATTGAACATCACTTCAAGATACAGACGGAAAATTTTTCTTTTCTAAAGAATCTAGATTTCAAGAACAGGTCCCTCCTAGAGAAACACCTATTACGCTAGAAGGACTGGTTTGCAAAATATGATTTCCAAGTTGAGCATATAAAAGGACAACACATTGTGCTTGCAGATCTGCTATCTAGACCAAAAACCATTTCCATCATCCAAACTCCCCAGGTTATTCCTTTTATTTACATGGCTACCTCTGCTGGAAACCCATCTCCTCCTAGAAATGATCGTCAAGACATCCTTGTTCTCTCAGCTACTGAACCAGTCATACCACCCATTTTGAGAAGACCCAATACCATCCACAATATCCAGACTTATACCAGAAACCATCTTTTCCATTTCAAAATCCTAGTTAATGATGCAATTGGTGAAATATCTCCTGTTTTGGATACTTCCCAGTACCTGATTGACACCCCCTACTATGACATCCCAAGCTTAGGAACAACCTAATAGCCGGTGTCCCTATACTATTACCTCTGGTGCCTCACCACTCTTTACTATTATCTTGTCCATATCCCTGTGGGTCGGGTACTACATCATCTCTTGAACAGAAATGCCCGTGCTTCTAAGTGCTGGTATTTTCTTCAGACATTCACTCCTCTCTCTTAGTGGAGAAGAGAGCGTGCTAGAATTCATATCACTCATCCACCTGCACAAAGAAACACCATTGTTGCTTATGTGGTACTACATCGACCTTATGTCCATCATAACTCTCTATTGCCACTCGACCAGTTGTTCATATATGGAAGGTCATAGAAGGAACCATTGCTGACACGCCTCGTTTAGTCGGTGAAGCTAGGAGTTTTTTAAACAGTCTTAATGGACCTTCAACCTCTGGAAACACTACTTTGGCTTCTACCTCCATGGTCACTACTCTAGCAAGACCTGTCACTCCACAAGGAGATCCTCCCACAACTATTCCTATTGAAATCTTGAATTGAGCTCATTGGCTTTATCACAATGACATTCCTCCAGTACCAACCAGCACATCAGGTCCACACAAACTGAAGTAGTGCCATACAGGTCATCTAGGGACTCTGACTCCGATATCAATGAAGACATGACAGATGTGTATTATGATTGCAATTCGGAGGAGCCAATATGAAAATGAAGCATAAACTGTGTTGTATTATTAAAGTGTGCTGTATTATTAAAGTATGTTGTAAGTTGGATGATGAGTCATCACCCACCTTTGTCCTTTTTGTATTATTATAGTATGCTGTAAGTGGGATGATGAGTCATCACCCACCCTTGTCCTTTCTAGTTTGTTTTCTAGTACTTCCGTCTACATAAGGGAGCTTGTGAACTTGGGTTGGGGGCATCAGAACTCCCATTATCAATAAAATCTTGTGTTTTATACATCATGTCTTACGAAAAACTTTCTCCCTCTTCTCTAAAATCCTCAAAGACAATAGTCTTATTACTTCCTTCTTTTTAATCTATCCTGATGCTACGGTCTCCAAGGCTTTATGAAATCACAAAAGGGGCTTGAGTGACGATTGCCACCAAGAGTGGATCCTTCTTTACTCGCCCTGAGTGGCTTTATACAGCCGAGATTATGAACAGTAATTTGCCTAAGAGATGAATTCAGGTGGAGGTTAGGTGTAGGGGTTACATTTTATCGTTGGTAAATTCAAGCATGGTAAGAATTAATTTTATCGGACGATAACAATGACATTCAAATAATTTATTTATAATACTCCCCCTTGAATGTCATTGTACATTGGATAGAATATGCTTAGGAAGAACTGTCTTGTTAAAAGCCTGACCAAGAAAAACCAATGGGATAAAAATTTGGTGAAGGAAAAAAGAGTGCAGTGCGTATTTTACTCCCCTTATTTTGGCATCCCTTAATATCTCGAAGCCGCCGTAAATCAATCTTCTTTATCATTTTTTCAGAAGTTGAAGTAGGAACTGATTTCGCAAATAAATCTGCCAGGTTGTCACTTGAACGAATCTGCTGAATACAAATATCACCTTTCTTCTGAAGATCGTAGGTGGAAAAGAACTTTGGTGATATATGCTTTGTCCGATCACCTTTGATGTATCCTTCCTTCAATTGGGCAATGCAGGCAACATTGTCTTCATAATTTGTTGTTGGAATATTTTTTTCGTTATCTAACCCGCATGAATCTCGAGCATGTTGCGCTATCGATCATAGCCAAACACATTATCTACTAGCTTCATATATGGTCACAATTTCTGTATTATTTGAAAAAGTAGCGACGATGCTTTACTTTGTAGATCCCCATGATATAGTAGTTCCTCCACGTGCAAAGAAGTAGCATATATCTGCCTATACTTCATGTGGATCAAATAAATAACCTGCATCTACATAACCAACTATATTCTATTTGGACTCAAAAGGTTAAAATAATTCCATATCCATTACAGCACGAAGATAACAGAATATATATATTTATATATTTCATTATATTCCAATATAGATATGTTACTAGAGTGAGGTTATATCTTGCTAATAAGTTTATGCAAAAGCTTCAGGTTTTATGTTACTAGCAAGATAAATTGCACTACGGTATGGTACATCACGACCAAATCTATTCTTTATGAGGATTTTCATCTCAAACTCTTTCTTTAAACATAGCACGATTTTGAAAACTTCTTCAAGAGTTCCAATAATATTTAAATCAAAAATAAAAATAATAAAAATTCACATATAGATGAAAATACAACAACAATAACTAAATATTCAACATAAAGAGCAATAATAATAAATTCACACGTATACCACCTAAATAAAACACACAGAGCATTTGACAAAATATATGCAAAAATGATTATACTACACATACCTGTGAATACCCAAATTTGGCTTATGATTTATTCTATTATTTTGAATTATGAATATGTTTGTGCCCTTAATTGATAAGATGATTTGATTGATGGCATGAATACATGTGTGATTTAATATAATAGAATAAGGATATTTTATTTGTTTATTTCTTTTTATTTATTTTTTCCCTTTGTTTTTACTTAATTTTGGGTTAGAAATAAATATTAAGTTTGGGCTAATGAAATATGGATCCTCCACCAGTATCAGCCCATTTAAACACATTATTTGCACCTAATTTTAAACACATTATTTGCAGTTAATTTTAATCCTAATTTCTGTGGAAATTTAGAATCAAATATTTATTATGCCTATTTTGTGTTTTTATGGTTATTTTAATAGAAAAGAGAAATAATTTGATATGTAATTGATAAAAAAGAAAAGTAGTGGACTAGGAGACAAGTTTCTGGTATTTTCTGGGTCGGGGAATATTCTAGAGGGTGTGGAAACCAACTAGGAATCGGATTGGTGGAGAAAACGTAAGAAAAAAAGGAAAAATCGCACAGTCGATGGCGGACGTGGAGACATGACCGCCACCATTGGCGGACATTGGCAGGATGACCGCCATGCTCTGGCATTCTTCACAACATGACCGCTAAGGCTATGGCGGACAAACGTTCTTCTTTTTTTAATTCCTAACTTTAAACCGTCATATTTAGGGGTTCAATCTCGAACCTTAGATTATTAAGACGACCCTTTACCTTTCTGAATACTATAAATAGACCCTCTATTGCACACAATTGAGATACACATTAGAATTATTCTCTACACACCTAAGGCCTTGAGTGCTTAGAGAAACACTTGTTCTTTGAGCTTAGGAGGCATTAGAGGAGCTGATTTTCAGAAGAGATTTCATGGAGAAGAGTGGGAATCATCCAAAAGCAAGAAGAGATCAAGAGGAGAGCAAGAAGGAGGCCAATCAAAGAAATTGTTGGAGAAAAGAGTGCAAACCTGGGAGGAGTGTTCTTCCTTGTGCTGTCTCGGGAAAATCATGATATCTCGGGCTATGGACTTCGGATTGCTGCGTTCTTAGTGTCTCTGAAAAGATAAAAGAAATATCTAGAACTTTTCTGTTGACACAAGATGCTAATTCGGCCTCCTTCTATGTCGATATATTGCTTGAAATCGGGCCAAGATTCAGCTAAGGAGTGGAAAGTTCATAGGAGCTAGAGGAAGGCTTTAAGAGGTAACCCAATTCCTTTTTTATCTCTATTTGTTGCTGCGATGTGATGCTATGTTGATGATGATACTTTTGATGCCTTTATTATTGTGAGAAGCCCTGTTAGAACTGCTTGGCTTTGAACCCGGTCACACGGGTACATAGGTAGTCTCGGTTTGACAACGAAATACGAGCCAAATTGTGTGTTTTCTCTTTATTTTACTGTGTTGTGTTGCTGAGTTGTGTTGTTGTGTTGTATTGTGATAGCATGTAAGAACTACGTGAGCTTTAAATCCAGTCGTCGGAGTACGTAGGTGGATTCTAGTGGTGGAATCTCAAGCTCAATTGTGTGTTTATTTTCTGTTTTGTTTTTGCTTTTGCTTTTATTTTTGTTGTTGTGTTGTTTATGCATAAGGCGTACTTTGATATTCAATTTCACACGGTTTCGCCCCAACATGGATGGGTGCCTAACACCTTCCCATCTGTAACGAACCCCCGAATCCTACATATTTGGTTCGCTATAACTAGTTGCTTCAGGCAATGGATGCCCGATTTTTCCCTGAATTTTTCCTTCATAAAATTTGGGTGGTGAATCCTTTGATGTAGTGAGGGAACAAATTAATTTTTGGCAGGGTCCTCACAGTTGGCGACCGTACTGGGGATATAGAGGGTTCAAGAAATTTTGTGCAATTGTTGATTACTGTATGCCTCTTTGTTTGTCATGTGTGTGCCCTGCATTCATGAATTATTGTGTGAAGCTTCTACCTTAAGAGGCTATGGGGATCTTAGTCTGTTACATACCGTCATACGAGGTTATTGGCTAAAGTGAACCTATTTCTCGCCGTTTAGAAATGATAGGGGGTTAATAGGCTTGAGACCTCACGCGACGTCCTACGTCACATGTGAGTAGGGAAAACTTTCCCTTAAGAACGGTCCTTTGGCCCCCAACCAGCTGGATAATTAATCAATACTTGGTACATGTGTTTTTGTGTTTTTATTTGTTCAATGGGTTTTGTTGTTATGGATTCAAATTTTATGCATGCACCAGTGGTGAGAGAAGAAAAATGAGTGTCATCTGCATGGCCTTGATAAGTAGACGATTGGTGCTAGCTCAAGTTGCAATAAGCCTTCCATCAATTAAACAACCTTTTCCTTGAAAAACCCATGTAGCCACCCTCTTACTCCATAGATTCGAATATAGGATTGCATTTGCATATTCGCATGATTTTGAAAAACTGGAATGCATAGAGCCGAGAATCTACCTCTATATCATGCCCCTTTGAAGCAATGCACTTTCTTGATAATGGCCCGTCCTTTGAACCCATCTAACGATATCTTGAATTCCCCTTCTATACTTGGTAGTGAACCATGTGCAAGAATTGTGGCAAGCGTGCTAGAAGCGTTGATAACAAAGGTATGACCCCGAAAAATACCCCAATGGAGAAGGATGAGCAACCGAAGTGGGAAGAGTGTACTCACCACCAAGAGAAGGAGGAGCAATGTTGACTTCGGACCATGATGGATAAATTGGAAACGATGATTCTCCAAGGAATCGTGGCTGATGATGAATACGCTCAAATGATCATGGTTCAATTCCGAGAAGTGATGGTGCAATATGGTGTAGTTGAAGACATAATAAGGGAACTCCATTTCAAACATGCCATCCTCCATCAAAAGTATACTCAAGTGACTGAAGAATTCAAAGACTATATGGAAGCTATAGAAGGGAGTGACGACTCGAAGACTCACGAAAAAATTGACCGAGACGATGACACAGGCACAAAGGAAAGGGAGAACGAACTAGAGGATGATGATGATGTGCTTGTAGTTGAGGTTCATGAAGATCACCTGAACGAGGCCATTGCCACTAGGGCCCCGAAGAAGGCTTGTGCATCCGAGGAAGAATGAGCGCGTGTTTGGAATTGATATGAGAAGGGATGGGAATCGTTAACCATAGGATCGAGTCGAGTGTCTTGTTTTCCCCTAGTGGCTATCTTGCTTGCTTTCAATTTTGCTTTAATGAATAAAAGTTCCTTATCTTTTTTATGAATATGTTGTGTCTTGAACCTTATCAAACTTAGTCGAATTAGCTTGGGAATCACAAGAATGAACTACGTAGACCTGATCCGGTAAAAAAAAATTTCTAGGAGAAATATTTTCTTTGAGATGTCTAAAGAAGTCTAGCTTGTGAAATTATCCTTCCTCACAAAAAAAGAAAAGAAAACAAAAAAGAAAAAAAACAAAGAAAAAAAAGGAAAGAAAAGAAGAGAAAAAAGGAAAGGAAAGAGGAAGGAAATTCATGACCAATGTGCCATTAGTTGACATTCTTGGGAAAAAAAGACACAATAATATTGCACCTGGAATGCTATTTTTGATGGTACGTATGCAACTCGGAAACGAGCCCGGTTTAATTAATATCGGTTCTTAGGCTAATTCGATTAGGAATGACAAGGTTCAAGATCGTGTCGCAGGGGTCCTTTTATTTGTATCGAGGTCTTTCATGAGCAAACCTTCTAATATGGTCGTTTGGAGTAAAGAAGTTGAACTTGTCATTACTGTTCTTGGCTGCTATTTGGAAGAAGGGAATCAAACATTTCAAGGGCATACTTATCGTTGGAAATTTTTTGGAAGATGCATGACCCCAAGGCTCGTTGTGAACCCGCGCTTTCTTTCAGATACCCGAACTAAACAAACATGATCCCCTTCTCAAATGATTTTGGAAAATTGCGTACATGGTTGCATCATTTAGAGAGCATAAGCATACATGCATAGAAAACTGTCAAAAAATACAAAAAGATAGTCGTACATATAGGTCTAGGACATGCATACATTATGAGAAAATACAAAAAAAATCATTACCGACTACGCCTCTTCTTCTTCTAACCTTGACGTCTGGGAGGGACGGTTTCTTGGACAGTAGCCTCGGAATCACCAGACGCATGATTTGTATACTGAAGATCCGTCTGAGGGGTGACAGGAGGCACTGGCTGCCTGAGGGGGAGAGAATCTCGAGGTACCCGTGTAGGATCTGCACACTGGCTCCCTCACCTACAGGATGTCATCTCCCGCACACGAGCAGTCTGAGCCACTAAGGTCGCCTTGGCTCGACCAAGGGCCCTCCAGAGATGAGACACCTCGGAAATCAGAACATGTCACGTGCAAAAGATTATTAGACCAGATAAATGCAGAAAAGATGATTTGATGGGAAGTAGATTTTCAAATGAGTAATGCCGGATGGGAAAGACGGGAAGCCACCGGGAACATCCTCAGAAAAGGGAATGTTTCGGAGCCAGTACTCATCATCATAAGCCCAATAGGACTCCTTAAATGGTAGAAGGACCGGAACCGATCTGGAGGACGACGCCCCGGCTCTCCTACTCGAACCTGAGCTCCGTCGAGGCGGATCGACACTAGTGACTGACTCAACACCGCCAGTAGGACCAAGCAAGGAAGGCATAAAAATGTGGCAATAAAAGACGGGTAGTCACCACCATCCTCGGTCAACCACCCATGGTGCCAGCCCATACCATCTGTCTCGGGGACAGAGCTCTGATCCTTTACGGTCCTCATGGAGATCGGTCGGTAGAAAGGGACTCGAGGCTCGCAAAGAATCTGCAGGCAGACATGCTCACCTAGATACCAGGTATACATATCCTGATAACCGATCAAGCACCGGCAACAATCCATCGTGAGAGCCTGGGCTCCAGCTCCCTCAAGTCTTTGGCGAAAGTCGACGAAGGCAGTATGCCGGATCTAGAAAGCGAAGACACGTAAGGGAAATGACAGGATTCAGAGAATGGAGGAAATAAGAGATGTGGGAGTTATTTACCTAGTCTGGTGAAGTAATCCTCTCGAGATAACGGCGAGCCAAGACATGATCATGCGTGCAATCTACCCTGTCGAAGATCTAAAGCCCATCGAAGAACCATCAGCCACTCATCCGAGATCCGCAGACGCTCCAGAACTAACAACTAGAGATATTTCATGCCCCACACCTGCAAGGATGAAACGGATAGAAATTGAATAAGCACAAGAGGAAAGGCGGAAGAATAGAGGAAGTAAGGGATGTACCTCCCAGATCCAAGCTGAGCCGGGAAAATGATCAGAGATACATCGGGAGAAGCTGCTCATCTCTCGACATGCACGCACAAGGCCAGTCGGGGCCCAATCGATCGACGGACCCCTCAGATCCATCAGAGAAGCTAGTAAATCACATCGAACTCTGTTGCTGCCCGATGCGAATATAGACCTGTTGAGGCTCACCAGGATCAGGCCTCGAGCTCGCTGCTCAATCGTGCCAGCATAGGTTAGAGATAATAGCTTGTCCTATAGCCACGCCAGAGAAACCTAACCCTCACGATCCTCGGCCCACTTCGGCGCAATGCCGAGCAGCTCCTCGAAATGGTCTATCCCCAGATCCTAATCCAGAACAATCAGTGTGCCTCAAAATAGCAACCCGGTAATGTGAGAGTAGTAAGAGGGAGTCATTGTCATCTCCCCGCAAGGTAGGTGGAAAGTGTTGGTGGTGTCCCACCATCTCTCCCCGAGAGCCGAAACGGCCTGCAAATCCACCTTATCTCCCTGGAATGTACGGAAGAAGTCCTAGAGCCCGACTCTCTCAACTATCGCTCTCACTGCAGCGCTGCCCTCCACGCGCGTCAGAATAGTAGACCGAGCCTTGGCCCCACTATGACTCTGGCTCTTCGTGTCCATAACTTGTGTAGATACCGCCGGAAACATTAATGCTCACTCCAAACCGGGCCAAATTGAATCAAACCAACTCCGCATTCATATAGACATGCATCATGGGAATAGATTTGCACTAAAGAATCATACATTTCAGCATCATAACAACATTTTATTTGCAGATCAAAACACAAGAAAATCATAAAACCCGTCTTGGTGAAATTCAAAATTTGTCAAAATTGACACAAACCCGTCAACACCCATCCATTGTATAATGTATTTGTGTAATTCAAACATCAAAACAACAACCCAATCATCCAAAATCATTAATTTTCGCCAGGAACCCTAAACCCCCAATTGGGCATTTCATCAATTCAACAATTCTTGTGTTTAATCTAGCAAACAATCATGGGCAAAGCATTGTAGACACACTAGGAGCATTTCTAAACAATCAAACACAACAAACATGGGATAAATTCGAATTTATGGAGAAATTTGACATAAACCCAAAAACGAATTGAAATGATGATTTGAGTAGTTTTAGTTGATGAAAATCACTTACTTGCACTTGGGGAAGCTTTGAGGGGATGTGCCTATCAGGGGATTTGAGCAATAACGGCGGATTGTCCTCTGGATTCGATTTTGGGCGATAACTCCTCATGGTGTTCTCCCTTGATTTGTAGATTCTTGAAGAAGATGAGGCTATGAGGATGATTTAGAATAAATGAAGGCTGGATTGCAAGTTGAATGGGTGTGTTTGAGAGGAAAACTAATGAGTTTTGAGTGAGAAAGAGAGAATGAAGAGGAGTGAGGGGTTTTGAGTTTCAATCTCGGGTTACAGGGGCAGCGGTCATCTCGTGAAGACCACCCAGCCTTAGTGGTCATCTAGACATGACCACCAGCCTCTCCGGGCTTCGATACATGACCACCAGCAGTTTTTGTTCTTCTTTTTACGGGCCCCACGTCCTAGAGTGACTTTTTGGAGGGGAAAAATTAGTGCATGCATATTCTTGGATCCATAATGATAAAATACTATGATTGGTTGTTTTTTTACCTGTCGGGTCTTGAAATTTGATAAAAAACACACGTAGGGCCCGCCGGGCTCGAAATTTTTGACAAAAAATAAAAGGGACATGCTACCCCATGTTTTGAATAGACTTTTCTGGGCATGCTATCCCATAATTTGAAACTTTCTGGGGCATGCTACCCCTACAATTGGAATTAATTTCCCAGGGCATGCTACCCTTTGATTTGATTTGATTTCCAGAAAAAGGCACGACAGGCCCGAAACATTGATTTGATTCTTAGAGGCATGCTACCCCTTTTGCATGATTTAATGTCTCGAGGCATGTTACCCCTTCACTGTTCATGATTTTCTCGGGGCATGCTACCCCGTCCTTTGGTCGACTTGACTTCTCGGGGCATGTTACCCCATGATTTGAATTTTTTGGGGCATGCTACCCCATGACTTGAGTTGATCCTTCTGGGGCATGCTACCCCATTGCCTGATCTTAAGGGCATATAATGTCCCGCGCTTGCTGATTGCTGATGATTGGTGCAAAGGCATGTGATGCCTTGAAGGATTGAGAATATTCCCTATAACCCCTTTTCCCAGTAGAAACAAATTCTCCAAGGGAGGATGACAAAATCTTGAACCACCACAAATTCTTCGAGGGAGGATGATAAAATCCCGAACCACCCATAAATTCCCCAAAGGAGGATGATAAAATTGCGATGTAACGTCCCGGCTTGTCGACTGTCACTACAGACCAACACGGGACTTTTCCAACATGCTTTGTCCTCACTCGCATGTTTCCGAGGAAAACTTCTCAGGAGGTCACCCATCCCAGAATTACTCCAAATCAAGCACGTTTAAATTTGGAGTTCTTATGGAATGAGCACCGAAAAGGTAGGTGCACCTTGCTGATATTGTTAGTATCCGTCAAACCGTTTAAACTATTCTCGATTATACAGTCCCATAGCTAGGTTCGTCCCCGAACCCTGCACCGTACTAGGGGAGTCCTGGAGCTCTGTTACCAACTATAAAGTCTTGGCTTGTCGACTGTCACTACAGACCAACACGGGACGTTTCCAATATGCTTTGTCCTCGGTCGTATGTTTCCGGGGAAAACTTCCCATGAGGTCACCCATCCCAGAATTACTCCAAGTCAAGCACGTTTAACTTTCGAGTTCTTATTGAATAAGCACCGAAAAGGTAGGTGTACCTTATTGATATAGTTAGTACCCATCAAACCGTTTAAGCTATTCTCGATTATACAGTCCCAAACTTGTACAACCTCGAAATCACTTCATTTGAGCTATTCTTAACTATACAGTCCCATACCCGTATAATTACGAAATTGCCCCAACTATGCAGCCCCATCCCAACACAGTCTCAGGATCTCTCCTATTTCAGTGTGGATTCGGTTCATTCGTGTGCCCCTCCGTCTAGAAGCCTGCCAGAAGCCGCTCCTTGTCCATGCTCATCCCGGCACCGGCGTACACTTCCCGCCCTCATCGACCCCGGGTGTCACACCCGAACCACCACAAATTCCCCGAGGGAGTATGATAAAATCCCGAACCACCATAAATTCCCCAAGGGAGGATGATAAAATCCCGAACCACCACAAATTCCCTTAGGGAGGATGCTAAAATCCCGAACCACCCACAAATTCCCTAAGGGAGGATGATAAAATCTTGAGCCACCACAGATTCCCCAAGGGAAGATGATAAAATCCCGAGCCACCATAGATTCCCTAAGGGAGGATGATAAAATCCCAAACCACACACACATTCCCCAAGGGAGGATGATAAAATCTCGAACCACCCACAGATTCACCAAGGGAGGATGATAAAATCTCGAACCCCCTATAGATTCCCCAAGGGAGGATGATAAAATCCCAAGCCACCACAGATTCCCCAAGGGAGGATGATAAAATCCCAAACCACACACACATTCCCCAAGGGAGGATGATAAAATCCCGAACCACCCACAAATTCCCCAAGGGAGGATGATAAAATCCCGAGCCACCACAGATTCCCCAAGGAAGGATGATAAATTCCCTAGCCAAACCGACCAGTTCCCCAATGAGGACGATAAAATCCTTAGCACCCGGGATGAGATGATTCCCACCCATGGTACACATGTCAAGCATCAACATCGGTAGCAGCAAGCTCTGTCAAATTTGGTTGTTTTTCTTTTCGTTGGTTCGTCTTTAGATTTCTAAAGTCTCACCAATGAGGGGCATTCGTGAACACCTAAATTTGCCCATGATTTATTCTATTATTTTGAATTATGAATGTGTTTGAGCCCTTATTTGAAGAGATGATTTGATTGATGGCATGAATATATGTGTGATTTAATGTAATATAATAAGGATATTTTATTTGTTTTTTTATTATTTTATTTTTTCCCTTTGTTATTTATTTAATTTTGGGTTAGAAATAAATATTAAGTTTGGGCTAATGAAATATGGATCCTCCCGTAGTATCAGTCCATTTAAACACATTATTTGCAGCTGATTTTAATCCTAATTTTCATGAAAATTTAGGATTAAATATTTATTTTCCCTATTTTGTATTTTTATCGTTATTTTAATAGAAAAAAGAAATAATCGATGCGTAATTGAATAAAAATGTGTTTTTGGTTTGAAATTGGATAAAATGAGGGGTTTAATGTGTATTAATCATTCATGGAAGGTTTAGGAGGACTAATAATCAAGAAAATGGGATATTCTGGTGTGATTAAGGGGTTGATTACGTGGTTAAATTAAGTCAGGGCGGAATTAGGGGAGGTTGGAGCTAAAGAAGGGAAGAACGCATGAAACCCGCAAGGCCAGACGGTCATCTCGGGTGGACCGCCAAGCTTGGGCGATCATGCATTCCCTGGAATATATTTTTTCCCCGATTTTTGGTCTTAATTTGATTCTACTCGGTTTTTGCCCAGATATTTGGCCAGGATCTTGACCATTAAGAGGTGCACGACCTTTACACTCCCCAGAACTCTATAAATAGGACCCCTCATTCACATCTAAAGGACACACAATTCTCTTTACACATACCTCCCATAAGCTTAAGTGCTTGGAGAAATTCTACCTCTCCAAGCCTGGGAATATTTTGATAGGCAGAAACTCTGGAGAAATTTCTTGGAATCTTCAAGATGAAGGCAGGAAGGTTAGATAAACATGGATGGGAAGGTGTGAGGCACCCATCCATGTTGGGGCGAGATCATGTGTAATTAAAGATCCACATATGCCATGCACAAACAAGCAAGCAAAACAAAAACAAAACAGAAAATAAATAAAGATTAAGCTTGCATTTCCACCACAAGAAACTACCGACGTACCTCTTGGTAATGGGTTCAAAGCTCACGTATTTCTTAGCATGCATCACATAATATGACATCATCACTTCATAGCAGCAATCAACCAAGAAAATAAGAACGAGTTACCTCTTAAAGCCCTCCTCTTGCTCCTACTTGCTTACCACTCCTAAGCAGAATTTTGATAGACATTCACTGGGTAATTTGAGGCAGAAGGGGGCAGAACTGGTATCTGGTGTCAACATCAAACTTGTAGAGCTACTTCTTACTTTCCAAGGACTCCAAGAACACAGGCATCCAACATCTATAGCTCCAAATATGATGATTCTTCTGGGACTGCCTACACAGGAATTCTCTACTCGGGTTCCTCCTCTTCCTCTCCACAAGTTTGCTTCAACCTTCCATCTACTTCTCCTTCTCTTGCTCTCCTCTTGCTTCTGCCTTGCTACTACTCCTCTCCATAAAATTCCTCCAGAATTTTAAACCCTAGAAGGGTTCCTAAGCTTGGAATTAGAGAATTTTCCCAAGGACCTAGCTTATGTGTGTATAGATGGGGAAGAGAGAAATTGTGTCTCAATGAGGGTGAATGGGGGTCCTATTTATAGTGTTCAGGGAGTCTGAACATGGTATTGATCTAAGGGTCAGGATTGAACCCCTAGATCCAACGGTAGATATCCAGAATCAAGAAAACATGAAAAATCCAGAAAACTGCCAAAACTGGAAGCGATGTCCGCCAGGCGCCGGTGGTCATGTCGCGACGATCGCCACGCGCTGGCGGGCATGTCGCCATGTCCGCCGGCACCTGTTTCCAAAATGGGTCTTTCCTTTCCGGTTTTGATCCTCATTATTCCGGTCCAACTGGATTCCCACGCCCTTCCTAATCAGAATTTTGCCTATTTTAAGCTCCAGAAAACCACCTAACTTGTAACTTACCCCTACCCTTTTCCTCACTCCACTCTAAATACCAAGATTTTGAAAACCGGACCGGATATTGAACGGCGAAGGGGATGATCAAAGAGAACCGGGGTTCTACCGGATTTGACTGGGGTTCAACCGTTTTACTAAAATATGTTATTTTTTTAAAAATAGTTAATATATATTCATTATAATAATTTTATGATTAAAATTAAAGTCATTCTCAATATATACTAAAGTTTATGTAAAGATAACATTAATGTACAATAGTTTAGCTGGTTAACGACTATAAATATTCTTAAGAGGTCAAGGGTTCAAATCTTTTCCTCACCATTTTAAAAATTTAAATGAAAAGGTAGAGGTTCAACCGTCCAAAACCGTGAGCGGTCTGAACGATTCGTCGAAAACCGTCTGGTTCGCTCAGTTCTCGACGGTTACAAAAACAACCCTAAATCCGTGGTAAACCGGACCGGAACTTTGGAAAAATCTCGGTTGAACCGATGGGTCCTGTCCGGTTTTGATAACCTTGCTAAATACCATAAATATAAAAAAAATAAAGAAATATTTTAATCTGAATTTTGGGCGAAAATTAAAACTAAAAGACCTCCAAGTTCAGTGTTTTTGATGGACTAACATTGCTGGAGGGTCCATGTTTAATTGGTCTAGACACTTAATTTATTTTAAACCCAAAATCATCTCAAAAGGGTCCAAAAATAAAATGAAAACCTAAAACAATAAAACACCCATATTTTTTTTATTAAATTTAGAATTTAAGTACACTCAAACGGAGAATTAAATCATCACAATAATCCCGAATTAATATGCACAAAAATCCCAAAAATAATAAAAATATTAATAACTTATCAAATTAAATTATAAACACATCTCGTCTTAGGATCAAATAATCTCATTAATCCACAGACAAAAACACATCTATAATTCAATAAAATGAATTATTAGTATGTGAAATTTGGGGTGTTGATAGTCTTTTAAGGTGATGCCTATGAAAGAGGCCGACGCTTAACGGTTTTTCCTTGATTTTCCCAAATAAAGTCAAGGTGGCGACTCCTTTGATTGTTGGATTGTTGGTTAAGAAGAAGGTTTAAAGGAATAGGTGAGGAGGCCCAATTAATTTTGGGTCGGGCCCTCACACCAAGACTTAGTCACTTGGAGGGAGACACTATTTTGTCACTTTTGTTGATGACTTTTCTAGAAGAGTATGGGTGTTTACTATGAAGAACAATGATGAAGTTCTTGGGATTTTTCTTAAGTGGAAAGCTCAGATTGAAAACCAAACAGGAAGGAAGATTAAAGTCCTGCGAACAAAAAACGATGGAGAGTATGCGAGTGATCCTTTTCTAAAGGTATGCCAAGAAAGTGGCATAATTAGGCACTTCACAGTTAGAAAAACACCACAACAGAATGGAGTGTCAGAGTATATGAACAAGACATTAGTGGAGAAAGTTTGATGTATGTTGTCTAATGCTGGGTTAGGCAGAAATTTTTGGGCTGAGGCTGTGACATATGCTCAACATCTTATTAATCGATTGCCATCTTCTGCTTTAGATAACAAGACCCCTTTTGAGGTATGGTCAGGTAAACCTGCTACTAATTATGATTCATTGCGTCTATTTGATTCAACTGCATACTATTACTTGAATGAATCAAAGTTGGATCCACGAGTAAAAAAGACTTTATTTATGGGCCTCAATGCTAGAGTGAAGGGATAGTTCCTATGGTGTCTAGAGGCAAAGAAGACTATCATTAGCAGAGATGTTACCTTTGATGAATCTGCCATGTTGACTAAGGTAAATCCAGAAGAAACTGATGGTACTTCACAACAGGTGGAGTGTATTCCAAAGCATGTGGAGTTTGAGCATACTAAGGTGATTCCAACAATGAGCAACAGTAGTGATTCTTTATTGATAGAAGGAGAGTCAGATGAAGAGGAGGTTCCGACCCAAGAACCTTCACAATAGATGGATTCAATTTCCGTTTAAAGAACAAGAAGAGAAGTTCGAAAACTAGAACGTCTTATTGAAATCGTGGCTTATGCACTTCCAGTCATTGATGATGTTCCTTCTACTTTTTCAGAAGCTATTCGAAGTTCTGGAAGTAGCAGATGGAAAGATGCAATGGAGGAAGAGATGCTCTTCAGAAGAACAAGACATAGAAATTGACACAACTACCAAAGGGAAAAAAGGCAATTGGATGTAAATGGGTATTTGCTAAAAAAGAAAGATTTCCTGATAAGAATAACATTCACTACAAGGCAAGGTTAGTAGCTAAAGGCTACGCTCAGAAGAAGGGAAATAATTATAATGAGGTATTTTCTCTAGTTGTTAAACATTCCTCTAATAGAATTTTGTTGGCCTCGGTAGCATAGTTGAATTTAGAGCTAGCTCAACTTGATGTGAAGACCGCGTTCTTACACGGTGACTTGAAGGTGGAAATCTATATGTCTCAGCCAGATGGATACAAAGATGTTGGTAAAGAAAATTGGGTATGTAAACTAGACAAGTCATTTTATGGATTGAAGCAATCACCTAGACAATGGTACAAATGATTTGATAAGTTTATGATGTGCCAGAAGTACGCAAGAAGCAAATACGACCATTGTGTGTATTTGAGCAGACTTCAAGATGATTCTTACATCTACTTACCCTTATACGTTGATGATATGCTAATAGCAGCTAAGAGCCAAGTTGAAATTGACAAGTTATGGGATTAGTTGAGTAAAGAGTTCGAGATGAAGGATTTAGGAGAAGTCAAAAAAGATTCTCGGTATGGAGATAAGTGGAGACACAGAGAGAGGCATTGGCTGACACAAAAGCAATATTTGAAAAAAGTACTACAACATTTTGGAATGAATGAAGAGTCTAAACATGTAGGTACTCCACTTGCTCCTCATTTGAAACTTAGTCGTCAGTTATCTCCACAAAATGATGAAGAACAAGAGTATATGGTAAGAGTCCCATATGCTAATGCGGTCGGAAGCATGATGTATGCAACAGTGTGTACGAGACCTGATATTTCACAGGCTGTTAGAATTGTAAACAGATATATGCATGATCTTGGCAGAGGTTATTGGCGAACTGTGAAATGGATCTTTCGATATATCAAAGATACCGTAGATTTTGGCTTAGTGTTTGAGCGGGATGAATCACTTGGCCAAGGCATAGTTAGATATTGTGATTCTGACTATGCAGGAGATTTGGATGAACGAAGATCGACAACGGGCTATTTGTTCACTTTAGCAAACACCCAGTTCATTGGAAGTCTACTTTATAGTTAACAGTGGTTTTGTCTACAACAGAGGCAGAGTATATGGCTATTACAGAAGCTATAAAAGAGGCAATTTGGCTTCATGGGTTGCTAAAAGACTTCGGAGTTGGTCAGATACAACTTGTGGTATATTCTGACAGTCAGAGTGCTATTCATTTAGCGAAGAATCAAGCCATTCATGCACGGACGAAGCAAATCAATGTTTGCTATCATTTTGTGCAGGAAATTCATGAAGAAGAGGAGAAACTTGTCCAGAAATTTTTTACTACGGAGAATCCCGCAGATATGTTGACCAAGGTGCTGACAAGGGCCAAGTTTAAACATTTTTTAGACTTGTTCAATATCCTGCTGTGAGTACCCGACCCAAAATTTATTGGGCCAACTCACCACCTTCTTATTAACCGCCATCCACATCTTTGGAGTCGCCACCCGAATTTTATTAAAGGGCAAAATTCGGGAAAAACCTTCCTTATGCAACCGATGACTCCTTAAGCCGACCAGTAAGCAAACCAAAGATGTGGACCCAAGAGTTTGTCATGGATGGGAAGGTGTGAGGCACCCATCCATGTTGGGACGAGATCATGTGCAATCAAAGATCAACATATGTCATGCACAAACAAACAAATAACAAAAACAAAACAGAAAATAAATAAAAATTGAGCTTGCATTTCCACCACTAGAAACTGCCTACATACCCCCCTGATAATTGGTTCAAAGCTCACGTAGTTCTTACATGCATTGTATACAATCACATAGTCAGCATCATCACGTCACAGCAACAATCAACCAAGAAAATTAGAACGATTTACCTCTTGAAGCCCTCCTCTTGCTCCTACTTGCTTACCACTCCTAAACAGATTTTTTTGCAGAAATTCAACAGGGAATTTAGGGTAAAAGTAGGTCGATCTGGTGTCAGTCTTGAATAGAAAAGTTGTAAAGCTACTTCTTAGCTTTCCAGGGACACCAAGAATGCAGAAAATCAACCCCTACAGCTCCAGATATGGTCGAAATACTGAGACTGTCTCCACTAGATTCTTCTTCTCGGGTTTAGCACTTCTTCTCCCACGGTTTGTTTGAATCCGCCTCCTTCTTCTTCTCTTCTTGATCTCCTACTACTACTGGCCTCTTTCTACTACTCTCCACGAAATTCTTCCAGAATTTCGACCCTTGAAAGGGTTCCTAAGCTTGAAATCAGAGAAGTTTTCCAAGCACCTAGCTTATGTGTGTATAGAGGGGGAAGAGAGAAAATTGGTGAGTTTTGAGGGTGAATGGGTGTCCTATTTATAGTGTCTGGGGAGGTCTGCATGTGGTGTTGATCTAAGGGTCGGGGTTGAATCCCTAGATCCATCGATAGATACCTGAAATCAAGAGAACAGGAAATAATCAGAAAACTGCCAAAACTGGGAGCGATGCCCGCCAAGCACTTGCGGTCATCTCGTGATGTCCGCCAAGTGCTGGCGGTCATCCTTACAAGGCCACAAGGTGCTGGAGGTCATGTCCCCATGTCCGCCGGCACCTGTTTCCAAATACGTTCTTTTGTTCCCGGTTTTGACCCTCATAATTCTGGTCCTGCTTGATTCCCACACCCTTCCTAATCAGTATTTTACTAGTTTTCAGCTCCAAAGATCCTCCTAACTTGTAGCCTACCCACTCTTCTTCCTATTTTGGTTTTCCTCCTCCTCACTCCACTCTACATTCCATAAATACCAAAAACACGTAAGGCAATTAATTAACCCGATTTTTGGACGAAAATCTGAGTTAATTGGCAGCTAAGTCCAGGATTTTTTATGGGATAAAAATGTTGGAGGGTCCATATTTAATTGGTCCAGGTTCTTATTCATTTAAATACCCAAAATTATCTCAAATGGGTCAAAAATAAATAATAGGCCTAAAACAATTAAATACCCACATTTTATTAAATCCAAACCCTCAAATACATTAAACCCAGAATTTAATCATCTCAATAATTCTATGTTAAGTCTATCAAAAGTTCAAAATTAATAAAATGTTAATACTCTATTAAATTACAAACATATTTCATCTAGGGATCGAATCATCTCATCAATCCATATAAAAAAAAATATATTCATAACTTAATACAATATTAGTGGATCAAATTTGGAGTGTTCACAGATGCCCCTCGTTGATGAGTCTTTAGGAACTGAAGACAAAACAACGACAAACAGAACAGTCAAATTTGACGGAGTAGGTGTTGATGCTGATGCTGACATATATGTGCCATGGGTCGGGAATCGTCTCATCCCGGATATTCAAGGATTTATCGTCTTCCTTGGGGGACTCGGTGTGTGGTTTCGTTGGCAAAGAATCATCTCATCTAAGCTAACTAGGGATTTTATCATCCTCCCACGGGGACTCGAGTTTGTTTGGTGGTCATCAACCGAAAATCATCTCATCTCGGCTGACTAGGGATACTATAGTCGTCCCATGGGGTACTCGGTTGTTTGGCTTGGTAGAATCATCTTACCTACTGGGTCATTAATAAGGAATCATCTCATCCTCACTAACTAGGGATACTATCATCCTCCCATGGGGTACTCAATGTTTGGTTCGGGATTTTATCGTCCTCCCATAGGGACTGCGGTTTTCTCTTTTTTTCTAGGTTAGTGGCAATCATCTCATCCCTCCCATGGCATCATATACCTTTTCATCCGCCATCAACAAATCTCAGGGCATTACATGCCCCACGGGGTAGCATGCCCCAAAGAAAGTCATCTCCAGCAATGGGGTTTCATGCCCCGAAAATTGATTTAGAACGGGGTAGCTTGCCCCGTGGATTGATTCAGAATAAGGTAGCATGCCCCAAGTGAGTCTCGCCAACACGTGGGGTAGCATGCCCCGGAAAATCAATACATGGGGTTGCATGCCCGGGAAACCAAATGTCCTGACTATGATTCCAATCATACGGGGTAGCATGCCCCGAGCAAATCGCTTGGGGTAGCATGCCTCTAGAAATCACATACAAAGCGGGGTATCATGCCCCAGAAGACGAATCTACATACAAGGGGTAGCATGTCCCGGAAGACGAATCCACACACAAGGGGTAGCATGCCCCAGAAGACGAATCCACATACAAGGGGTAACATGCCCCCAGATAGTTGGTTTAGTCACACAGGGTAGTATGCCCCTTGTTTCAAATTCTAAAAAAAATGGGCCCGCCGTACCCCTCGCATCATTTCACAGACAGTTTGGGGCTTACAACTCGTTCTATTGAGAATGCCCAGAACTCATCTCGACTTATCAACACACATTAACTATTCTAAAAAATTAGGCCTTACATCTCCTTGAGAATGCCCAGAACTCATCTCGACTTATTGACACACATCAACTTTTCTAAAAAATTGGGCTTTACATCTCCTCGAGAATGACCAAGACACACGTCAACTTTGTAAAAACTGGGCCTTACATCTTCTCAAGAATGCCCAAAGTCATCAACTCTTCAATTCCTAGGGCTCCATGCCCAATCAACATGAAACAAGTCAGAGGATGTCTTGTCTAGCATCTACTTCTTAAGTGTGGGCGTGGCATGCCCGTTGGTCTACTATCCACATTGTCTAAATAATTCGGGCATGCCATGCCCCTCCGACTATCAACTCTAGGACATGTAAGTCAACATAGGATGATGAACTCTTGATATTATCCCCTTTATCTTCCAAATAATTCTACCTTATCCCAGGAATCCACATTCTATGTCAAAGTGATGCATGACCATGCCCATATTTGTTGTCCTTTCAATGCAAGGGGATGCCTCTGGTTTCTACATACAAATGCCATGACATGTTTCTCTCTTCTTCACTTCTCTTTTCCTTTCTTCTTTTCTCTTTTCTCCTCTTTTCCCATTCTTTCTCTCTTCTTTTCTCTCTCTTCTTCTCATTTTCCCATCTGCCTTTCTCTCTTCTTTTTTTCTCTTCTTCTTCTCTCATTTTCTCCCCTCGTTTCTCTCATCTTCTCTCTCTCTCGACTTTCTTCGCTCACAATACCTTTCCAAATCTCTTCTTATTTCCCTCATTTTCTCTTTCCTCTACTGATGATGCAAGTGCTTTCTAGTTCTACTTGGTGTCTCTTTCTTTTTCAAATGCAAGTACTTCCTACTTCTACATGACATGCTTGCTGTTTTCGTTCTCTTTTTTCCTTATCGCAGGTGCTATCTACTTCCACACGGTGTGTTCGTATGCAAAATGCCCCCTAATATGATGCATGAACTTCGAAAATCAACCGAGCCGAGGTGAAAGTCAAACAATTTCAAAACAAAGACGAGTCATCCAATCAAAGATACAAAAACCTCAAAGCGAAGGACTCCTAGCAACTATGAACTTATTCACCTCAAATTCTAAGTGGGACCCTAAGGTAATAATTCCTTGTCCAAAGGTTCGATGGATAGAAAATCGTCTTGCAAAACCCAGTCAATGGACGAGTGGTTATCCCCTATGAATTCGGATGGGGGCGATGTGTCAGGATGGCGGTGCATGGCCGAGTGATCTATTTTTAATGTGCAATTCTTGCTTCGAGGAACAACATAGTCCAGTGTGCGGGTATATCTTTGTCATTGGCTACTATCCCCAATCTCATTTTGGCCCTAACATTTGCCTAGGCCGCCCTCTCGGGTTTTCAACCTAGCTGGCTTTTATTTATTTTTTTTTTTCTCTTTTCCTTTTTTTTTATTTTTTATGTGGGGATAGCAGCCATAGACACATGGGATCACTAAGCTCGGGGAAGATGGGGTCTGCTCGGGGTCGGATATACTCAAATGACCATTGGGGAGGTAGACTATCAGCTTCAAAGAGGGATTGATGAGGAATCCAAGAGTCACAAGAGACCACCACTGGAGGAGTATGCTGACTGAATGCTAGGTGAATCTATTTGAGAGAGGTAGGTTTGATTGACAACCGCAACTTCATGGGAGTTGGTAAACCAATCCAAAAAAAAGGCCTTATCATTACAATCGACATTGTTGCGTGTTCATCTAGTACTAACTTCAATCCTTCCATTGAATCAATTTTGGAGCCAATAATTTATAGATTGGGCCCGTTGCCTGATTGCCTACGTATCCATGAATATGATGTTTAGGTTTGAAATGTTTTGTGGAAGGCTAAAGGTGGCGAGTGTATGATATAACGGTGTTTGATGGGAGGCAAAAGGTAGCAAGAGAACACTTGTCTTCTTTAGTATAATTTCACTGCTTCAAACAAACGAATGATGAATCAACATTCAAACACTAAGGGTGACTTCCTCATTTTTTTTTTTGATTTTTCTTCCTTTTTTTCTTTTTTTTTTCCTTTTTTCGAGGAGAAATGGCCCTTTTGAAGAAGTGCATTTGGATAGAGCTTTTTGGAAACTAAATTCATCTTTAGGAAGCGACTCTTTTAGACAAGTGTTCAAGGTTGATGTGATGGGGTTAACACGGATATCGGGTTGGAAAGGTGTTGGAAGGTCAGATGGGATGTATGTTCGAAGATTGGTGAGGGCAAGTGTTTGGAAATCGACTAAGGTTGACGGAATGCAGGTAAGTATTTGGGTCACATCCACAGAATCAGGTCTTCGTAGTTCATTTTATGGTCCCCTAAATTAATCAAATGGAATTCATGAAGCCATACACAATCAATCTTCCATATATGCACAAAAAATAAGGAAATCCAAAATTTATTCCTTATGTGAAAATCTAAGTACAATTATCAGACCATTGCTTCTTTCGACTCGACTCAATTCCTGGATTCTAAAGATCAACTATGATGCCACTCCTACTTGTTTGTCATCATTCTATCCATACCCAGCAATTCGTTCTATGGTCTCCAGTCGACTTTCTCTTGCACTTCCTGTTCACCCCTAGGAGTGCGTCACCTCCATTGTCATCTTTGCCTTCACCTCCTTGCCTCCTCCATTGTCTCCTTGTCATGCTTCCACCATCATTCTCACCGCCATAATCATTGCTTTCCAATTATTAGGGGTCTCATCTTGTTCAATTGAGAAGGCCTAATGGCAATATCTCAGCCCGTCAACTTAGCTCATCGTCTTCCACTCAAGACCTCAGCTATACTCATCAACTTGGCTTGTTAGTTTGGCTCCTCAGTTTGACACATCAACCTAGTTCTCAACTCAGCTTTAGTTCACAAATAAAAACTAGGGCTTACATCTCTCTCCTTGGGAGAAATCCCACACATGTATCTCCTCTTACGAGCAGGCCCAACCAGGTTATCTTATCTTACCTCTTCTGCCATAAATGTTGGGACTTACATCTCCTCTCACGAGAAGGCCCATGCATCTCAACTTCTTTCTTCTCAACATCCCTCGAGACGACTTTCAATGTCTCCACTATCTCAATGTCCATTTTCCACTCACAGGGTTGTCAGCTCGGGATACGTTGGCGATTTCTAATGTCTCCATCATCTCCTTGCTTTCGCCATCTCATCATTTCACAGCCACCTCCATCATCGCTTCCATCGTCCTCTTCATCACCATATCTCATGGTCTCATCATCATTTCCTCCTTTCAAAACTTAAGACTTACATCGCCCCTCATGAGAGGATCCAGATTCATCCCTCCATTTCACCTCATTTTTTAAAGATCTTGGGACTTACATCTCCTCTCACAAGAATGCCCAAACATCAACTTTCCTCATTCCTCGTCCCCTCACCGTACCTCATCTCGTCCCGTCCTCTTCTCATGATCTTCATTGTCTTTCCCGAAAAATGCATCTCTTCCCATGAGAAGGCCCCTTGGAATTGTCTCAGCTAGCATACTCAGCTCATCAACTTAGTTCGGCTTCACATCCCGACTTCCCAACTTGGTTTTCAATTTGGTGCATCAACTCGGCTTACCTTCAACCTAATCATCCGCTCATAATCATTCCTTCAGGATACATCTAGATCTCCAATATCTTCATCATCTCTTTTCAACTAGGGCATTACTTACTCCTAGTGTCTTATGAGGATAAATTTCTAGTGATAAAGTTCACGGTCACCGGGAATCCTAGGCTTAAGCTTTGTTTTCTTTTTCTGAAATACATGAAAACGGGATGGAATACACCTGCAAAAAAAAAATTTCCTTCTTTTTCTTTTGACGATTCACAGTTAGGAAGACAAAAACTTTCCTTAAAAATGACACACCTCAGCTCAAAGTTCTACTTGTTTGACAAATATGCAATGTGCGATGTATGCAATTATGGATTCCTAAAATAAGGAAGACTGATAATTAGGGAAACGACACCAAAGATCATCATCCATATAGATTTCCATTCCTAGGATGTGTTTACTAGACTCGTCAATTTACATCACACAGTGTCGCACCCTACGCAGAGTTAGCACGGCAGTCCCGCTAATTTTTTTTGATTTTTTGGTTTTATCAAAACAAAAAGAACAAAAATTCACAACAAAAATCACAAAAAGCACGTACCACATGTTGATTCATTATGCATGAGATGCTCAGGGTATGCAGTTGGTTGGAGGCTAAAGGACCGTCGCTAAGGGATAGCTTGGCCTACTCACATGTAATGTAGGACGTCTCGTGAGGTCGCTGGCCTATTAACCCCTATCATTGCTAAACGGTGAGAAATGGGTTCACTCTAGCCGATAACCCCGTAGGACGGTATGTACCGGACAAGGATTCCCTCACCCTCTTATGGTGGAAGCTTTCACAACATAATATATGAATGCAAGGCACGTACATGACAAACACAAGGCATATATCAATCAATGATTGCACATATTCTCTTAAACCCTCTATATCCCCAGTGAAGTTGCCAACTGTGAGTACCCGACCCAAAATTCATTGGGCCAACTCGCCACCTTCTTCTTAACTGTCATCCACATCTTTGGAGTCGCCACCCGAATTTTATTAAAGGGCAAAATTCGGAGAAAACCTTCCTTATGCAACCGATGACTCCTTAAGCCGACCAGTAAGCAAACCAAAGATGTGGACCCGGGGGTTTGTCATGGATGGGAAGGTATGAGGCACTCATCCATATGGGACGAGATCATGTGCAATCAAAGATCAACGTATGCCATGCACAAACAAATAAATAACAAAAACAAAACTAAAACAAAACAGAAACTACCTATGTACTCCCCTGATAATGGGTTCAAAGCTCACGTAGTTCTTACATGCATCACATAAAATCACATCATCAGCATCATCAGGTCACAGCAACAATCAACCAAGAAAATTAGAACGATTTACCTCTTGAAGCCCTCTTCTTGCTCCTTCTTGCTTACCACTCCTAAGTAGAATTTTGGCAGAACTTCATTAGGGAATTCGGGGTAGATGCAGGCCGAACTGGTGTCTGGCCTGCACGGAAAAATTGTAGAGCTACTTCTGAGCTTTCTAGGGACACCAAGAATGCAGCAAACCAACTCCTACAGCTCCAGATGTGGTCAAAATACTGAGACTACCTCCACTGGATTCTTCATCTCGGGTTTAGCACTTCTTCTCCCATGGTTTGCTTTAATCCGCCTCCTTATTCTTCTCTCATTGACCTCTTGCTGCTACTGGTCTCTTGCTACTCCTTTCTATGAAATTCTTCCAGAATTTTGACCCTTGAAAGGGTTCCTAAGCTTGAAATCAGAGAAGTTTTCCAAGCACCTAGCTTATGTGTGTATAGAGGGGGAAGAGAGAAAATTGGGGAGTTTTGAGGGTGAATGGGGGTCCAATTTATAGTGTCTGGGGGGTCTGGACGTGGTGTTGATCTAACGGTCAGGGTTGAATCCCTAGATCCAACGGTAGATACCCAAAATCAAGAGAACAGGAAACAATCGGAAAACTGCCAACACTGGGAGTGATGCCCGCCAAGTGCTGGCGGTCAACCTTACAACGACGCCAGGTGCTGGCGGTCATGTCGCCATGTCCGCCGGCACCTGTTTCCAAATACGTTCTTTCCTTCCTGGTTTTGATCCTCATAATTCCGGTCCTACTTGATTCCCACGCCCTTCCTAATCAGTATTTTACCTGTTTTCAGCTCCAGAGATCCTCCTAACTTGTAGCCTACCCACTCCCTTCTTCCTATTTTGGTTTTCCTCCTCCTCACTCCACTCTTCATTCTATAAACACCAAAACCATGTAAGGCAATTAATTAACCCGATTTTTGGACGAAAATCTGAGTTAATTGGCAACTAAGTCCAGGATTTTTGATGGGCTAAAAGTGTTGGAGGGTCCATATTTAATTGGTCCAGGCTCTCATTCATTTAAATACCCAAAATCATCTCAAATGGGTCAAAAATAAATAATAGGCCTAAAACAATTAAATACCCACATTTCATTAAATCCAAACCCTCAAATACATTAAACTCAGAATTAAATCATCTCAATAATTCTAAGTTAAATGTATCAAAAATTCGAAATTAATAAAATGTTAATACTCTATTAAATTACAAACATATTTCATTTAAGGATCGAATCATCTCATCAATCCATAAATAATAATATATTCATAACTTAATACAAAATTAGTGGATCAAATTTGGGGTGTTCACACCTGCGCTTTTGAGGTAGCGCCAAATGGCGCAAGTTGGAGGCACTGTGGAGACTATTCTTTACATGGTTGGATTACAAATAGCACCATGGTGGAGATCTGTTATATTGTGGTGCTTTATTTGCTATCCTACATCTGTTGGAAGTTGTTTTGGAGGAATTGTGGAGCTCTATATAAGTAACACCGCCCCTCTCTTTTATGTATTCCAAAATTTGTATTACATATTCTTCCCTTAATATAAAGAGCAGACCGCAATAGTGGTGCTCCGGAGATGTAGGCAATTATTGGCCGAACTCCGTTATCAATTTTCAGTTATGTTCATTCCTTATCTCTTTTATTATTTCGCCTATTATTTTTCCGTTATGCATTGGTGATATAACATTCAATATCTATTTGTCGAGTGTAGATTGTGAATTATCTATTTAATTCACCAGTTGTTTGTTGTAGTGGGAAATATAAATAGAGAGGACCCATGTACCCATAGCCTTAAGGTTTTGGGTTACCGTGTGGTGTCCAAGCCCACGAGTATGGATCTCACTTGGGATTCCTTTGTTCTCCCCAGTTGTTGGGCTACTCTCGGTGCAAAAGTGGTAGTGGAGCCGATGGTTCAGCTGGGATGGATTGGACTTGCGACATGGTTTGGCTCGGTGGTTGCTGTCCCACGTAGAGCGAGCTCGAGACTCTAAATTTGGCTCAGTGGATTTTGTGTTGTGGAGCGAGTTGTTACATGTCGTTGAAGAGACTTCTATTGTAAGGGGAGTGGGCCTAAGCCCGTTGTGGAAGAAACTCACACTTGAGGGGGAGATTGTTGGGTATCTAAGTGTTGAGTAAGTGTCCCATATCGGATGGAAAGAGACCAAGTGAGACAAATATAAATGGAGAGGACCCATGTACCCATTGCCTTAAGGTTTTTAGTTACTATATGGTATCCCAGCCTACAAGTGTGGATCTCACTTGGGCCTTGTTTGTTTCTTCCCGATTTGCAGGCTACTCCCGGCGCTAACAATAATTATATATACCAAGTGCATATGAAGATTATGGAGTTGAGTATTCTGGAGTTGGGTTCAGATCTTATGTTCTTTTTTTTCTTTCTTTTGGATGATAGTTCCTGTTAGAACAGGTGCCCTACACTAGAGGGAGGGTGAATAGCATTTTTTCGGACAAATTCAAAAACTTGCAGGAAATAAATGCGGAAATGAAAAAATAAGGACACACAAAAATTTATACTGGTTCACACACACAACTTATGTGGCTAATCCAGTCTTCCGAGAGACTCTCTCGAATATTTCACTATCTAGGTTAAGCTTTCGGGGTGCTTAACAAACCGTATACAAACCTAGAGCTCGAGTCACACGAAACTCTACTTACTTGCTTGAAGATACCTCACTTCAAGACTTCTCTCAAGGAAAGAAGACACTCTTCCTATGAGTTGCTACAAGGGAACAATCCTCCTTTTAAGGTGTACGACAACACTTAAAATCACTCAAACAAAAGCTCTCTCAAAGAGTGGATATGAGTAACAAGTAAAGCTCTATAAAGGCAACCCTCAATTCTCAAGAATATTGGCTCATAAAAATGTGTATGAATGTATAACAATGAATGCTTAAAATGTTGAGAGTTGATTGTTGTTAACTGAGGTGCAATAACTCTATTTATATGTCCCAAAACATGTATGACAGTTGTGGAATCAATCCAAAATACCTTTAGAGAAAACAGCATGGGGAGTTGAAAAAGGTGTATGCTCACAACGGCACAACATCGATGTTTTAGAGATAGAACATCGATGTTTTAGCCAGTAAATTTGAATTATTTGGACTAACGGTCACAAAAACATCGATGTTTACAAGGTGAACATAGATATTTTGACAACAAATATGAATTATTGAGTCCAACGGTCACTAAAACACCGATGTTTTCCAATGGAACATAGATGTTTTGGAACACTGCCAAAACAAATTTAAGATGAGCATCATGAGAACATCGATGTCTGAATGTAGAACATCGATGTTTTGGAACACTGCCAAAACAGATTAATTAGAACATCGATGTTTACCATTTGGACATCGATGTTCTGAGACTCTACCAAAGTTCTGAAGAAAAGCAATTGAAGGAACATCGATGTCTTAAAGTGGAACATCGATGTTTTGATGCTGCAAAAGATTTTAAGTGCAACGGTCACAAGAACATCGATGTTTGGGAAGCCAACATCGATGTTCTGAGCTACTGTCTGTTTTTGAAAATTGTTTGAAGGCAGGAACATCGATGTTGGTAACTTGAACATCGATGTTCCATACTCAAAAATCGTTTTTGTGTTTGAAAGAATGCTATTTGATGCATGTGTAAAATTGATTTTGTTTTGAGCCAATGTCTTAGAGGAATTGAGTATTTTACCCTTGTACATTTTGTGTTCCTAACTCTTCTTGCTTGTTACTTCAATTCTTGTGCTCTTTTCTCTTTAGACCTTTGCTCTTTGATTGATTTCTTTTTGCTTCAAGAGTTGTCATCAATTGAGTCATGGTTGGTTTGTCAATATCAAAACCCTGGAATGAGACAAGGAGGCATGAGTTCTAACAGTTTTCCCTTTTTTGATAATGCAAAAAAATAAAAGTATATGCCAAATTTATAAGTTCAAAATGAGGGATTAGTATGTGCCAAGTTTTATGAATTCATAAGTGAGGTTAATTCCCCCTATGTTTTTCAAACGATGATTCCCCCTAACTTGGTGCATATTATTTCTTTGTGCATATACTTCTTCTTATCTTCTCCCTTTTGGCATTAGCAAAAAGAAATAGCAATAGGAAACATTTTATTGAATTTAAAAAGGACATAAACATAACAAGAGATAAGAGTTTAGAAAGTTGGGCTTTCGCTCCCATCGTCATTATCATCATCATCATCAGATTGTTGTGCAGGGATGTTTTCCTCTTCTTCTTAATTAGCTCCTTCTTCACCATCACCTCCTTCTTGACCATCCTCAACATCCATTGGAGTGAAGTCCTCATCAGCATCATCACCTTCATCTTCAAAATTGTAGCCATGAAGGGTGGTGTGATATGGTGGAGGATTGTAGTTCACACGTGCAAAGTAAGACCGAAGGGAGTGGCCTTGGCATTACACTTCCGTGTCAATCCTCTCAATTGCTCGGCCCATGCCGGTGATGCTCAATTGGAGGTTGTGGATGGAATCGGCAATGGAGTCAAGTGTGGCTCTGGAGGTTCGTCGGCGAGAAGAGGCTGCTCGGGAACTCTCAGCTTGGGCAGTCCTTGGTGCTTGCTCGAAAGTTTGGCCGGGCCTTGGTTCTTCCACAGATTTTCCGGTGCGAAAAGTAGCGTCACTTATCGCCCATATTTTGGTGTGAGAAACCTGTGCGCCTTTCCTAGCATCAACACCTGCATGCATTAAAATATCCAATACCAAGAAGGGATAGGGCAAGCGCCCCGAATTCCTCCAATGTCATGGTAATGTACACTCCATTGACATTAGCGGACAATGTCTCACCATCTCGTCGGAGAGTTGAGTAGAATGCTCGGACGAATTCAGCACTATATTGCCAGCCCCTGTTGGTCACTAATTCCCACAATCCCGATGCTTGAAGATTGGCTTCAAGCTGCATGTAGTTCTTCTCCTTCGAGTAATCCACCGGAAGATACCGTGGAGACGCAATTGAGCGCTTGGAGAAGAGAGACAAGAAGTTATGGAGTTCGGCTCTGGTAGAGAACCAGATTGAGGTGCCTTCCACTGTAAACTGAGGAGCTGAGCTTGAAGAGCCTTCTCTTTGCTTTGATGGTCTCTCTTTAGCAGGAGATTTGCCCTTGGAAGATTTCCTCTGACCTGCCATACTTGAGAAAAATGAGTAGGGGAATGATTTGGAGAGTAATTATAAAATGAATGAACAGTAGGAAGTGTGTAAAATGTGAGAAGGAAGCATCATTTATATAGGGGAGCCCAAAATAGAGCTGTTGGAGTGCTGAAATCAGGCTCCAACGGCTATTTTTTTTGAAATTTAACGGATAAACATCGATGTTCAGTCTGACGACATCGATGTTTGTCTCCCCAACGGCTATATATTTTTGAAAAGTGACGTCTGAGGATTGATGTTTTATTGGGGCAACATCGATGTTTCTGTGTCTCTGGTCAAAGTTTGAAATGCCGCCAATCGAAACAACATCGATGTTGTAATATGAGAACATCGATGTTTACAACTACTGGATGAAAAATTTTAATCTGTAATGACAGAACATCGATGTCTTACCTGGAAGCATCGATGTTTAAAACTACTGGGAAGAAAAATACTTACTAAACATTGATGTTTCGAGACTAAACATCGATGTTTAAACATGTCGGTTAATGACTTGATTGTGCACATGAGACAACATCGATGTTAGGCTTTTAGACATCAATGTTTGAAGCTGCTGTTTGGGAATAGTACGAGCTGAAGTCCACTCAACATCGATGTTTGCTCCTCAACATCGATGTTTGACAGCCTCGGGTCCAGGTTTGTATTGGCCAAACATCGATGTTTTGTTAAGCAACATCGATGTTGTGTAGTCTCGGCACTCTTGTTCCCCTTGTCTTTTTGCCTAAATAAGGGGTACCTGCAAAATAACTAAGAAAACACTCCGACGCTCATGTTAGTAAAGGTAAGACAATAAAAATACACAAATTAGATCAATCTAGAGTCAGGGATTCTTAGTTTATTTCGAATTTCCGAAGAATGACTCTTTCTTTACAGATTTTGATAGTCTCGTCACGGCTTACGTCAGCAACTTTCTCGAGTATTCCACTTTCTTCAACACAAAATCTCGTATATGTCCTTACCGTAATCACTTTTTGCTTATAAATGCCAACCTCATGCTTGGCAAGGCATATCTCAAACCATGGATTCACCAATAAGAACGAGAACTACCTCTGACTCAGAAGAGTTAAGCTATACTTTTGGTGATCCTCTCTTTGGTGATTCTGATGTTGAGGAAAAGCCGAAGAAACGTTGCAAGCGGAGGAATGTCCCTGGTCATTTGGAAGACAAGGCCATATCTCGCAAGCGTCAAAAGAAGCCAGTCACCAAAGACACTGATGATCCGAAGGGCAAAGGGATAGCTCACAGTAATACACCATTACAGACACTAGGGCATCTGAACTTAACCCTGAAGAAGATCAGCTCTGCTGTGATGCAGATCGAGATGGCCTGTATGGGACTTTCCTCCCGAGTTGAGAATGACCGCAAACATGTAAAGCAACTGGAAAAGCAAGTAACTTCATAAAGTGCTTCTTCCCTATTGTAATATTTTATGAATAAATAAATAAGTAGTTCTTTTTTCTTGATCAAGCTTGTTTTTAAACATAAATGGTAGGAATGATATAAGATCCAATAAAATCAAGCCTATTATTAGTAACCAAAAAGAATATAAGTGGTGAAATCACGAATATCTTGTAATAATAGAAATCAAATATTCCTTGATAAAACGATATTTATTATTTGTAAGCCAAAAAATGAAGTCATAATGCATGGCGAATTAATGACAATAATCAGCAAACACTTGTTCATAAACCCCACCTGAGCAAAAGCGACTTTTGGGATTCGTATCCCTTTATTGAAGAGCCAAGATAGCCAGAGTGAAAAAATAATGCATGTGAGAAGTGAGCTAGAAAACACAAGTGTTTGTAGCCCGAAAACATGCAATGTGACAAGAGTAATAATGTAGACAGTGGTAAAGATTTTCAAAAAGAAGAGCCTTGAGGAGAGTAAATAATTTGTAGTTTTGTGAAGAGAGAGGTATGCTTTACCATTTATCGAAAAATAGGTAGGGTCTAGACTTTGAAAAATAGGTAATCATATTTCTATAAAAGGCAAAGCAATGGTTAGTAAATAATCAAAAGCATTTTAAAAAAAATACGATTCAGAGAAAGAGAAATACACAAACCACAACAAGACAAAAATGCCTGCTCCATCGTCTGTCTTCTTTATTGATGGAGCCTCCTTAGGAAGAAGGAATCGGTTAGCCTATAGCCTGATAAATGAGCAACAAGAGGAACAACCAAACGAGCTCGGGAGGATGCCTCGTTTGGTCTTCGTTGACGAGCTCTACTCGTCTCGGTTCTTTGTCACACCCATGGAGGAGACAATCTTCCTGGAGCACCAAAGTACCCTACGAGCTTCCTTCTACGGTTCGGCCAATTCCATCATGTTCTTCATCTCTAACAGACTTTAGGAGTTCAGGCTGGATCCTTCTTGCCAGACTCTGAATGAGGGCAGCTATTATCAAATTTCAATGACTGCTCAGAGCGTTCCGCGGGCAACTGGCTTACCACCCACTTGGCCAAAACTTCGCCTTCTGGTTTGGAACTGCAGAGGAATCGCTAGGCGCTCCCAAGAGTTCACACGAACCTTAAGAGATCTGAAGAACCAGTACAAGCCCAACATGGTTCTGCTCACAGAGACTTTGTGGCAGCCTGAAGATTATCACGGTGTCATCCCGCTTCGTTTTCCTCCAGTGAACCGGTTCGAACTACATGGCCAAAATAATTCGGGCAGAATGTGGTTCTCTTGGAATGATAGAATTAGGATCAACTTTGCTAATGATCCTAACAGTTTCAGAGTCATCGCTGTACCCAACCGTTAAAACAAATAATGATAAAATATTTATGTTTAAGCATGTGTATTATGAATGTTCAATGATAAGCAAATGTTCCTTGACTTGATCTAATATGCTTGATGCGAAAAGGAAACGATCTTGTTCTCTCGGGTTGTAACATTTGGATATGAACCTACTACCCATTTGGTTGTAACATTTGGTTTTACTTTATGCAAAATTAATTCACATCTTAGCTCTTTTTCAACCGAGGTAAGATAGGATGCTCAAGACTATTATTACTCAAGAATGATATGTATGTAATAATCAATAAGCATTAATTAATTAAGTAAGCATTAAGAGCACTATTAAAAGTATACTAGAAGGAATAGAACGATTTCAACCGAAGGATGATTATTTTCAACATTACCACTCATCCTTGCATTTCTACAAGAATCAATCAAGAACTTGGATGCTTTTTTGATCATGTGCTTGGAGCATCCGCTATCAAGGTACCAAAGTACACTTGATGCCTTCAAGAATACCTACAAAGCAAATCAATGGGTTTTTGGTACCCAAATCTTTTTGGGTCCTTGAGTGTTAGGGGCATGCCGGTAATAAGCTTCTTCTTGTGCCCAATGTCTATGCCTAGTAAAGCAAACAGGAGCAATGTGTCCTACTCTATTACAATAGTGACAAATAACATTTGGGTTATGCATCCTTCTAGGTTGATAATAGTTACTATGTTGCCTATGTTTGTACACTTTACTCACCTTGTTTTTCTTAGGTTGAACCTTAGGTTTCCTAGATTTTGTCTCAACTTTCTTCTTCTTAGGTTCATTTTTGAAACCTACTCCATGTTTAGTTGATTGCAAATTACTTAAGAGAGAATTTAAGTTCTTTTGAGGGGTGTTAAATTTCTTTAGGGTTGTTTCAAGTTCATTAACTTGTTCTTTTAATGACTTACATGATGAGCATTCCTTAATTGGACTTTCCGGTTTATTAGCACTCCTCTTTCCGTAAAACTTATTCTCTTCTTTAAGCTTTTCATTTTCACTTGACACTTTCTCCATATCATTTTCTAGAGTTGCAAGTTGTTTCTTTAAGCCCTTATTAGTTCTAGATGCCGAAATGTATTCACCATAAAGCTCATTAAATGCATCTTGCAATTCTTCAAAAATAAAATCTTCGCTTGAGTGAGAAGTACTTACCTCTTCCGGTTCTTCCTCTCGTGCCATGAGACATAGGTTGGTCGTTTCTTCTTCATCACTATCGGATGATTCATCGCCGGAATCGCCTCCCTAAGAAATGTATGCCCTTTGCTTCTTGTAGGGCTTCTTTTCTTTTCCCTCCTTTGCCTTGGGACACTTAGGCTTAATATGCCCAACCTCTCCACATCCATAGCACTTGGGTAGACCGGACGTCTTCCTTCCTTTCCTTTCAAATTCTTTTTTCATGAATTTGTGGAATTTACGGGTGACAAGTCCGCGTTCTTGATCGTCATCGCTAGAGTCCAATTCAGTGAGCTCTTGCATCTTGGAGGTGGAAGCTTTGAGAGCTATGCCCTTCTTCTTTGGTTCCTGCAAAGAGGGTTTGAGAATAGTAGTTTCATAGGTTAGAAGGTTACCTCTAAGACCGTCAATGGTTGTGTTCGACGTCCCGATGTTTTCATAGATTGTGTCGGCTTTAGAGCGCCATTCGGGAGTGAGGCATCTAAGAACTTTTCTAACCAAGTCCTTGTCGGAGTAGACCTTCTTGAGAGCATGAAGGTTGTTTACTATTTTGGAGAATCGATCGAACATCTCCTCAATCCTCTCATTCTCCTTCATGCGAAAGAGTTCGTATTCTACAGTGAGGGAGTCGATTTTGGCCTCTCGAACTTGATCAGTTCCTTCATAGGTGATCTCCAGCTTATCCCACATTTCTTTTGCGGTTGTGCAGCAAGAGATTTTCCGATAATCATCGAGGTTGACTGCACAATATAGCATGTTGATTGATTTGGCGTTGTTTTCAACCATCGTAATGTCTGCAGCGTCATACTCCGCCTCCGTCTTTGTCACTGTGGTTTCACCAATTTTCTTCGTCGGAATTTTCTCTCCGATCTTCATGATTCGCCAAAGAGCATAGTTATTGGCTTGGAGGAAGATTCTCATCCTCTCTTTCCAGTAGCTGTAGTTGGTGCCATCAAAGAGCGTTGGACGAGTGGTTGATTGTCCTTCGAAGAGTCCTGCATAATTACTTGAAGAAGCCATGGAAAGTTTCTCTCAAACGGTTAAGTCTTTCAGAGAGTTAGGCTCCGCTACCAATTGTTAGAACAGGTGCCCTACGCTAGAGGAGGGGTGAATAGCGTTTTTCGGACAAATTCAAAAACTTGCAGGAAATAAATGCGGAATTGAAAAAATAAGGACACACCAAAATTTATACTGGTTCACACACACAACTTGTGTGGCTAATCCAGTCCTCCGAGGACTCTCTCGAAGATTTCACTATCTAGGTTAAGCTTCCGGGTGCTTAACAAACCGTATACAAACCTAGAGCTCGAGTCACACGAAACTCTACTTACTTGCTTGAAGATACCTCACTTCAAGACTTCTCTCAAGGAAAGAAGACAATCTTCCTATGAGTTGCTACAAGGGAACAATCCTCTCTTAAGGTGTATGACAACACTTAAAATCGCTCAAACAAAAGCTCTCTCAAAGAGTGGATATGAATAACAAGTAAAGCTCTGTAAAGGCAACCCTCAATTCTCAAGAATATTGGCTCATAGAAATGTGTATGAATGTATAACAATGAATAATTAAAATGTAGAGAGTGGATTGTTGTTAACTGAGGTGCAATAACTCTATTTATATGTCCCAAAACTTGTATGACCGTTGTGGAATCAATCCAAAATACCTTTAGACAAAACAGCATGGGGAGTTGAAAAAGGTGTATGCTCACAACGGCACAACTTCGATGTTTTAGAGATAGAACATCGATGTTTTAGCCAGTAAATTTGAATTATTTGGACTAACGGTCACAAGAACATCAATGTTTACAAGGTGAACATCGATATTTTGACAACAAATATGAATTATTGAGTCCAACGGTCAGTGAAACATCGATGTTTACAAGGTGAACATCGATATTTTGACAACAGATATGAATTATTAAGTCCAACGGTCGCTAAAACATCGATGTTTACCAATGGAACATCGATGTTTTGGAACACTGCCAAAACAAATTAAAGATGAGCATCATGAGAACATCGATGTCTGAATGTAGAACATCGATGTTTTAGAACACTGCCAAAACAGATTAATTAGAACATCGATGTTTACCATTTGGACATCGATGTTCTGAGACTCTGCCAAAGTTTTGAAGAAAAGCAATTGAAGGAACATCGATGTCTTAAAGTGGAACATCGATGTTTTGATGCTGGAAAAGATTTTAAGTGCAACGGTCACAAGAACATCGATGTTTGGGAAGCCAACATTGATGTTCTGAGCTACTGCCTGTTTTTGAAAATTGTTTGAAGGCAGGAACATCGATGTTGGTAACTAGAACATCGATGTTCGATACTCAAAAATCATTTTTGTGTTTGAAAGAATGCTATTTGATGCATGTGTAAAATTGATTTTGTTTTGAGCCAATGTCTTAGAGGAATTGAGTGTTTTATCCTTTTACATTTTGTGTTCCTAACTCTTCTTGCTTGTTACTTCAATTCTTGTGCTCTTTTCTCTTTAGACTTTTGTTCTTTGATTGATTTCTTTTTGCTTCAAGAGTTGTCATCAATTGAGTCATGGTTGGTTTGTCAATATCAAAACTCTGAAATGAGACAAGGAGGCATGAGTTCTAATTGGATGATAGTCTGATCTCTTCTTCTAAAATACAATTCATATTGGTGTAACAAGCTTAAAATTTTATGTATTGGGGTTAAAGGGACAAAAAAGAATCACAATACAATAAGAAGCTCGACCCAATATATGGAAGAATGAAGAAGAATCGAGAAGCATACGTGTGCAACAGCTGTAAGTATCAATTACGGTGCTAGAAATAGGAAAAGGGAGGGTCATTTATAGGCCTTTAGATTAAGGGATAGAGACAAATAAAAGCACTTAGATAATAGGGAGGGGGATAAAAGAGGGGTTTCCTTTCCTATAGCAATCATTCACAATTCTAATAGAAAATATACTTCCTAAATTTTGTATAATATTAGTGGCGCCATCAATGGGAACACGGATGAGAAGCTAAAGTCGAAGTCGTGATGAGTGCAAAAAGAAAATTCCCTCAGGGTGGAACCTCAAGGGACAACTAATCTCATAAACATTATGCAATCTCCCCTCGATTTCACAGCCTTGAACAAGAGAAGGGAGAACTAGATGAAGGACGGTGCACGAACATGCCGAAAAAATCAAAGCTTGGACGTATTTGAAGCGCAACTGCAGGGCGTGTTGGGTAATATACAAAGAATGTGGAAACAGGAACAAACAGAAGGAGAACAGGCCAAGAATAAGGCCATGCTGACTCCAATGTCCAAAAAGAAGCTGTTGGTGAACCAGCAGGAGGAAGAGACGAATAAAGAAGAGTCAAATCCCATCTAGGAAAACCTCTTGATAAGAAGGAGGCATTCAAGCGAACAACCACACGTACTTTAGGATCTCGACCGTGTAGGACAATCCCAAAAAGTAATAGAGAAGGTATCAATCCCCCTAAGTCCAGATCTGACAACCACATCCCTTCCTAAAGAATTCAAGATGCCGACTTTGGGCTCATAAGAAGGAGAGACAAACCCAGTGAGTGTAAGGACCCGGGCCAAACCTTGTCGGGTTATGGCCTCCTCACTTTATACTTACACTTTCCTCTTATAGGTCAATCCAATAACCAATTGAGTCGCCACCCTGGTTTTATTCCTTGGAAAAACCATCCAAAATCGACATAAGGTACCGGTAATAGCGAACTAGAGGTTGTGGATTTGGGGGCTTATCACAGGTGGGAAGGTGTTAGGCACCTACCTATGATCGAGTGAAATCTTGTGCAATTGAAGAGTGTATGTATGCCTTGTGAGTGTGTGTGCATAGTGTGGAAACAATCACATAAACAAAATAAGTGCCGAAATTAAAAACAATGGGTGAGGAGGAAATTTGGCTTGCATCTCATTGGCAACTTGAAATTACCTACGTACCCGCGAGTGACCGAGTTCAAAGCCACGTATTTTTAACATGTTTTCATACAACCACTACATCATCAACAACAGCATCAGATCATCAACAAATCAACAATAAGAATTAAACAAAATGGGATCTAGGAATACCTCTTGTAGCCCTCCTTTAACTCCTTGGTTTTGGGTAGTTTTGGAACCTAACCTTCTTCCACTTCTTAGCTCTATCTTCAACTCTTCCTTATCCTCTCCTTGCTAGCTCCTTCTTGATGAACTTCTCTACCAAAAACCTTCTAGAATAACTACTCTAAAGATATTTCTAAGCTTGGAGAAGTAGAGTTTCTCCAAACAACTAAGCTTTCTAGTATGTGTCTAGTGTAGAGCTTGGGGAGGGGGAGGGGGGGCGCTCTTGTTGTGTCTAATGTTTAAGGGAGAGGGTCTATTTATAATGTTCTAGGGTATAAAGGGCGTGGACCATCATTATAAACATGATCCTTGTTGAAAATCCGGAAAAAGTGGCTAGAATCAAGTTAAATCATCAAAATGTCAAAAAAATTGCGTAACAGTGACGCATGGCCGCCTGGCACTCGGCGGTCATGCCGACATGGTCGCCGGCACTGCATACTATTCACACATTCTTACCTTTTTTATCCCGATTTCCCCTAATTTTGACTTGACTTGATTCTGACGCCTAAAATCACTACTTGTCAGCCCAGAAATCATCCCTTAACTGATTGTCAATGAAACTACAGCATCCTAGAAACAATTATATAAAACATAAATAAATATAAAATGACCAAAGTGCCCTCCAGTTCAGGGATGCCAAAACTCTGTGTAAAACATCAATCTCAAAATCCCAAATAATAATATCCAACACAAATAAAAATTGGAATGTAAAATGTCCAAAGTGAAATCAAGCTCAATCGGCCTAAATAACCACCGGCAAATCAACCGAAATAATAATGACAAAATCCAAAGTAAACCAAAACAGCATCCAAAAAGTAGTTATGCAACGAAAAATAATTAACAAGTCAATGGCAAGTGTAAACATATGCAGAGTCAAACTATGGATCCATCCAGGAAGGAAACACGGCTACCTGCTGAGAAGGAAAGTCCGAAACTCGATGTAGAGGAAAACTATCAGCATGCTACTATGGATATGTAAAACCACTGTGGCGATTTATATGAGTTGCCTACTCAATGTACAATATAAGATAAATATACAGGCAAATGAAGACAGGCTCGTAGGGTGAGTAAGTCCACGAGCACAAGTACACACACACGATCAACACGTGTCAAATACCACACACACAAGAGTTATGTGAATTATCTGATTGTATTATCCTATGATTATTATTAAGGGCCCTCTACTGTGTGCGTCGGGTGCGGTAGAAACTGATCAGTCCAGGGCTCAACCCAAAATACTTTCTCATCGGAGGGGGTAAGATTTGAAACAAAACTAACCACTGAAATACCTCAGGTAGCCGACGGCTCTCTGAGGGGTGCACTCAGTACATACCAATATCAGGTATAAAATAACCAAGGGGTACACCCACCTTCCCCATGGTGGCGCCTCTCTGAGGAATGCTCTCAATACTAAACTAACCAAGGGACGTATCCATCTAATCCCCAAGGCACCGTCTCTAAAACTCTTTGTTTTTATCCATCAAAAATCCCGAGGGGTACCCACTTTCCCACTCGGTTCTACCGGTCAACAGCCCCACAGTGGAATGTTTGTTATCCAGGTACATTATGATACCAATTATGAAGTTTGTTTAAGTACTCCTCAGAGCTACATACAGGTTGTGTACCTTTAAATAGTTTTCTTTAAATAGAGCCTAAGGCTCACAATATACATGATATAGCAAGTCAGCACAAATCACAAGCATGCATTAACAGCTCATAGTGATTAACATGGCAATATAGCTCATAGATGTTTTACATAGCATTTCAGCACATAAGCAACAGGTACACAACACAGGCAATAGCATGCAGCATACTCAATAAGTAGCATTATCTAACCATATCAACAAGTATTCGTATACAAGTATATAAGTCTTATAGAGTCACCTCAATTATGATGACGCTCTGCTTGACCAGCGCTAGATGCTGCAGCTCCCGAGTTATGCCTTGTGCCTAAACACATAGTCACCACTATCACACAAAGGTACCAATAAACTGTGCATGCTCATGAAATGCAATTATTGTCAAAACCCGAACCCCTTCTACCTTGTTATCATGAGTACATCCACTCATAAAATATAACTGCATGTCACGGGCCTAAGGTTTGCAGGGCCTAAAGTCCAAACTATGTCCAAAGCCTTAATCCGAGCCTAAAGTCCAATTCACCCCATAAGCACAACTAGGCCTAAAGCCCATACCATTAACCCATTACTAAGCCTTAAAATATCCTTGGGCTTTAAGCCCATTTTCATTAAGTCCAACCATAAAACCCAAAAATGAACTTGGGGTTAAGCCCACCATTTATTATGTCCCAAAAATCATCCTCCGTAACATGACATAGCATTATTGGGCCTAGGTCCGATTTTGTCTAACTCCTATTTAATGTTTTACCTGAGCCCGAGATTATCCGTCCTAGAGGTTCTACCAGCGTCGGACAAACCGGCCACGTGCCACTCACTCCCCGCTCTCGGTTTCTACTATGCATACTTTTAATACGTAACCCAAACCGAAGATTAAAGTACATGCCATGTATTAGACAAGGTACCCTTAAATCTGAAGAACAAACTGCCACGTCGGAACAGATACCCGAGACGCTAGAATCCGGTCACAGCCTCATCGGAATTACCACAACAGACCCAAGAATCAACCTCCAAAAAATTTTTCCTTCACAATGTGCAAAACAACACTCAAAAAATGACTTACAGCAACCAAAGGCATCAACAACGAAGAAAAAAGTGAGCAAGGCTGTCGGAACTCTTACCGGAAAGAGGATCTGTCCAGGCAGCAACAGATCCACGAGTAAAGCCTTGTACTCCACCAACCATGCAACCCGAGCCACTGAACTAAGCCCGAAAACAACACCGACACACTCGAACACCCCAGCACACGGTAGGGCGACAGCGGCCAATTCGAGTTCAACCTCGTGAACTCCGCGCAACAACCGTCACACGCATCGCGAGCCTCCACGAACACTGCACTTCACTGTGTGAAGAGACCCGCAACCACAACATAACCAACATAAACAAACCACACCCGATTAGCACCCTAAAACGTCCAAGGCAGAACGGAGAAGAGAGGAAGAAGAGAAAAGAAAAATAACGAAAAGAAACGGCGGCTTACTCGACACGTTGCTCAGTTCCTCGTCCAAGCTCCATCTTGAAGCACATGAAATATGCATAGTTTTAGGCATGATTTTAGATATATTTTCTCTCAATTCATCATGACTATATGCCTTACTTTGCATTATTTCATCATATTCCCTTAAATCCCATCCCTTACTGTATGATTAGTGATTCCAGGTGCATTTTGAAGGATTTTGGAGATTTTATTGGAGAATTCGAAGAATGAATTTAAAACTCAGCCACTTGGAGAGCTTCACCACTTGCAAGACTTTTAACTCTGCAATTATAACCTGAGCATTGCAGAAGACTTTAGGCATGGGAAAGAGGGGATAATCATTACATCCAAAGAAAATTACAATTAAAGAACTATTATCCTACCCTAAAGTCTTCTAAAATCTGCAGATCTGAAGAACTCACCCTATCGACACACCTCCCATGGCACCTTACCCCGAGGAACAAAGATGGGCAACTGAACTCCAACTTGCCCAACTTCCATACCTTCCAACAAGTGGGAGAAGAGAGAAGAGGAGGATTCACGCCTATAAATTGGAAGAAGGAAGAAAGAACTGGATCGAACTCAACCCTCGATCAAACACCCAACTTTGCAGAAGCTTTGGAACAAAGGGTTCAAGGAGAAACACGATTCTACAGCCTTTTCTAGGCAGAATTCGAGTTGTCCCTAACCTCCAGATTTGTTTCAAACATCATGTACCCCTTTATTTCTTTTGATTTTGTAACTCATATTATAAACTAAACAACCCCTCTTAGGTTGAAGGGGTGAAACATGTCTCTATTTTATTTGCAATAAATTGCTCATCTTATGTTCTTAACCCAATTTTCTTGTCTTGGTTGTTGCAAACTTGCTCTATATCTGAGTCTTGATCAAACCCTTACATGATTATAGGTAGCTAGGTGAAGGACCGAAAGGAGAAACCATAATTGCTGGAACAACAATAATCAACCCTTAGTTCTTAGTTTTGATAGAGATTAAGAACTAATTGAGGAATTAGCCTCAACACCAATTCTTAATCCCCTTAGTTTGATCGATGCGAAAGCATTAGGATGAGTGACAATCTTGGGAGGAACCTGTGAGTGAAAACAAATGGGTTCAGTATAGGTTGAGAACACCTGCAAGAACTAATCTTATAATCGATTTTGTGTTGTCCACAGGCTCAGCACTGGCTCAGCCTGTGGCAGCACAGTCGAAAAGATAACACCATTTTAATCTGATTCTTGATTGATTATTGAGAAGCTTATTCTAATCAAGTAGTAACTTGGTAAAGGACCGAAAGGAGAAGCCAAGTGTGCTAGACCAACAATAGTTAGCCTTCACTCCCTAGCCGTTCGAGAGAAGATAGGGAGAGATTGTGGGTACTTAGCACCAACACTAAACCTCACCTCTAAGTGGACGTCTATTCTAGTGACAGGGGTAGATGGAAGCTTAGGAAACTATCAATAAGATCTAAAGTCGTTGGTAGTACATTAGGTTGGGAGCCCCTTCAAGATATCTCATTAAACACAGGGCGTCAAACAGGCTCAGCCTGTTATGATGCTGTTGAGCAATTTAGAGCATAAAGGCAAAGCATGTGAACCCCGGATGCCTAAGACTTCACCAAATCTGATCTTTTCCTACTCATTACTTCTTATTCTTGCTTGATTTAAGTTTTACTAGCATTCAACCAAAAATTTCACTTCTGATTAGTTGTTTCAAGCCTAATTTGTCTAATTAAGGAGTAATAGGCTCAACCCAGTCCTTGTGGATACAACCTTGATAAAGTACTACAACTACCCTATGCACTTGCAGGAACCAGTCTGTGGACCCCTACCACATCTCGCCTGTGCAACCTGAGAAGAACTTTGGGTTCTCTGCCTCTAGTCCTCCACAAGCAACGCCACCCCTCTTGCAGACACAGACGTCGAAGGCAAAAGAAAGAAGAGAGGGGCGGTGGCGGCAGTCATCTCAAAGGCAAGGGTGATGGCGGCAGAGTTTTGAGAGGGGGAGATTGGAGAGAAAGATAAACCAGAGGAAGATAGGAGCGGCGGAAAGAACAAGGATAAAAGTGATGGGAGAGAGAAGAAAAGAGTTTTTATACCTAGGGCAATTCCTAGGGATCGGTCTGCTCTCTAAACGGCGTCGCTTAATGACAAAATGACGTCGTTTCCTCCTTCAGTGTCTAAAAGTCAACGTGCCCTACTCTCCCTGGTCAAAACACACACCAAGCTGAGTTTCATGCTTGGCCTTCCCTGAAACTACGTAGATTTTAACAAAACTACCACACACTTTGTGTTTCACCTCAAACTCAACAAAACTCCCAAAAGAACCCAAATTTTAGATTAATTCCAAATTGAAGTTTTATTACGGAGCAACCAACATATAAGGGAAACTTCCTAAGGAAGGAATCGAGGGTAAGATTGAGAAATAAAAGTCCAAAAATTCCATAAATAATATTATGAAAAATCAGGGCGTTACAGTCATTCCCGCTAATAATTCCCATTAACATTAAACACCTAGATTGCTTAGTTTTTACATCATTTACCATAAAACACTTTTTTCACAAAAATAAAAATATTAATTCTGAAAAATCAGAGTCAATTGTGGGCTATAAAGATATGTTTTATGGGTGGGTTATTCCTGAAAGATCCATACTTTGTTAATTTAAAACTCCAAGCATATCTTTGGCCCAAAATGGCCTAAATGCTTTTTTGGTCACTGAACTCGCTTCTCAATTTGATTTTGGTCATTTTCTGGGAAATTGCTGGATTTTGGTCACTGTTGAATTTGAATTTGCACAATGTTTGTCACGTCGGCTTGGATGGGGCCCGATTTTTCGCTTGTCAAAGATTAATTGGATGGGGGAATGTCTGGGTCCCATATGCCCATGACCAGCCCATTAAACCCGGATCCTCGCTAAACATGACCCGGATCCTCGCGAAATGGATCGGCCCCTAACCCTAGATACAATGGGCAACCAAACACCCCCAAAGCCACCGACACAATAAAAAACGTGAAAATTAGACAAACACAACACCGCACCCCAACGACAGTTTAACCCCAAATCCTCTAACCCTAGGAAAACCCAGGCGTTCATTGTCGCGACGAATTAGGGAAGAAAAACCCTAATTCGTTCATCCTTGTGCTCATTCCCGCTGACCCTGAACCTCGATTCCTCCAGGTGTAAAGTGTAATGTGGAATTAGGGAAGAGAAACTGTAATTTGTTCATCCTCTTACCCGTTGGTGCGAACCCTAAAACTCAAATCACCGAATTGTTCACTGCCGCGACGAATTGGGGGTGGGGCACCCAGAAGAGTTCACTGTTTGCCATCTCGATTTCCTGGTGTGGGGTGGGAAATGTAGCCTGAATCTCCTTTGTTGTCTCTAGCTCTTCGTCGACAGGACAGTGGGTTGTTTTGCTGGGCTTCCTTCGTAAAAGCTTCTACCCTCTCACATTGAGCCTGGCTATAGTTGTCTAATTGTGGTGTGGTGGTTGCATCTGCCAGGTAGGTTTTGTAATGGTTCTGACTGTCTGCCTTTTTTAAAGGCGTGGGGTTCAAACGATTGACAGTAACCTTGTCTTTAATGTGGACAGGTGGTCCAGCTTGGACACAGTCACAGATAGCGAAGAATAGTGAAGATTCTGAGGTAGGTTGTTGCTGGCCTTTATGTATGAGCAATTTTTTTTTTACAGAAATACATAGTTTTTAATTGCTTGGACAGAGTGTAGATATTTAAATGTATAAATGTAAAGGTTGTATATTTTTAATATATTCACAATATTCCATTCATTTTTATAAAGTTAGTTTCTTTCCATGGTCATTGTCTCCTGGCAGGGAGGCAATATGGCAGAGAATTCCGATTACTGTGTGTTGAAGTACTATATTGGTGGGGAGTTGATTTTCGAATCGGGCCCTTCTGGAGAGTGGAGGTATGAAGGGGGGCAGGTCCACGAGGATGTCTTCCAGGTAGACCGTGTATGTTATCGCACTCTAATTAATATATGTGAGGTGTTTGGGTATACAAATCCGTCGAAGATATAATATAGATCAGTGAAGCCTGATAGGTGGTGTATGATTGTCCCAGAGTTGTTGGAAGATACAATTGTGAAGTTTGAGGCTTTTCTGGACATGTGTTATTGTGTTGCTGAGGTTGAGATTTATGTTGAGCACTCTGAGCATGACCACCCTTTGCTATCAACAGAAAGGCCTGAACTTGTTGCGAAGCGTCTAGGATTTGATGAAAGAGGGAGAAGGAAGGGCAAGGAAAAGCTTTCTGAAGGGGAGAAGCTTTCAGAAAGCGGAGATGTGACTGAATTGGATGACAACCCACCAAAATTAGGGGGTGCTCTTAACCTTGCTCCAGGTGTAGGTAGTGGTGTCATTGATCTAACTAGGGGCAGCAGCAAGGCTCAATCTTCCAGTGCTTTGAATGATGTTAATGTTGAAGGAAACGGTGGAGAAGGCGATCCTGCTGATGTGCATGCAAATGCTGTTAATGTTCTTGGGGGTGAGCAGATGCGTAATGAGCCTCAAATTGAGGTTGAGGAGGGGAATTATGTTGATGATGAAGGCGTGAGGCAGAATTATTTGGATATTTATGTTATGTACCTCCTAATGAGTTATATTAGGATATTGTATGGATGGTATTTAAAGGGGAGATCTTGTATCCCATTTTGTATGCTTCAACTACAACTCTTGGTTGCTTTGAGACTGACATTTGGATATCTATGTTATGTACCTCCTTATGACTTACATCTGCATATTAATACTCTGTACCTCCTTATGATTGATAGATAGAGTATTTGCAGGGGATATTACATTCCACAAATCCGCCACCGCCTAAATGAGCAACCGCATAAGCGCAACATTGCACAAATTGCACATACACACAACGCCAATGTCTGTTTCATTTTTTAATTGGCCATCACATACTTTTAACAACATTCACAATAGCCACAAGAACGATACATTGATTGATTGGCGATACCGTACGCCAAAACTAACAACAAACCTTCTGCCCGCTTCACATTGATCATCCCACTAAATTTTCCCCAATTAATACACCACAATCACAATAACAATTAAGAACAAAACTAACATAGTGCACACGCCAATGCAGAAGTCACAAATACTAAATTTTCCCTAATTAATACATTACAATCACAATAACAATTAAGAACAAAACTAACATAGTGCACACGCCAATGCAGAAGCCACAAATATAGTTATCATGCTTCGCTTTTGCCCCCACAATGTCTTCATGCCTCCTGCCCCAAAACCAGTGGAATCCTCATGCATAGTGTCCATCATCAAACAAAGCTCATCTCTCTGCCTCCCCATGTCATCAAGCTTCTGCATTAACTTGTCATTCTCCTCTTTCAATTTCAAATTCTCTACATATAACGCCCTCTAATTGTCTCTTAAACAAATTATTACCTCCCTTGCTCTGCCCACGATTGCTTCATCAACCCACTTGTAAAATCCGCACCTGTTGCATTTGTGAAAACGCATACCCGGATGCGGGTCAGTCCACGAATTCCACCTGGGTCTAAACCGACCACAATGGCAATGCACAAGAGGCCCCTCATAGTTCCAATCCGGCTTCTGCACCCCACATGCAGTCATCTGCGGGTGCTTTCTTCTCCCCTGACCGTCAGCATTTTTTGACGATGAGCTGCACGACCCCTGTGACACCATCAATCAACCCAGAGACGTGTGAAGGAGGACGAACGGCAGAGAGGAGTAGAAGACGAGAGGAGAGGGTGTTTTCAGGGATTAGGGAAGAAGAGAGCAAAGCGAGGAGAGGGTGTTTTCAGGGATTAGGGAAGAAGAGAGCAAAGCGAGTGGGGGGGAGGATTGACTAAATTAGGGTTATGGGCTACAAAAAATGGGGCTCTTCAATTTTAAATGTGCCTGAGCAGGGCTGTTTAGGTGTATGAGGGCTGTTTGTCTTAGGTCGGACCCGTTCCGGATGCGGACAGGTCAAGATTCACGCAGATCCGGGTTTGCTGGCTGGGTCACAAACCTATGGGACCCAGCCCCAAGCTGTGACCAATTAGCGACCGACATGTGTAAGTTTGAGTCCCATCCAAGCCGATGTGACATACAATGTGCAAATTCAAATTTATCAGTGACCAAAATCCAACAATTTCTCAGTTCAGTGACCAAAATCAAAAAACATGTCCAGTTCAGTGACCAAATTTCCATTTTACCCGGCCCAAAATTAAGTCATCTAATTAACATTGAGTTAAAAAAATACTTAGAGTCCAAACTAATCAAAATATCATATTTCACTAATCTAGGTTCCATAATATCTCTAACCTAGGTTAACTCATCTAATCAACCTTGGTTCTAAGACATGTTAGAGCTTAAATTAATCAAATGTGAATGGTCCGAATTTGGGTGTTCACAATGAGGCATCTAGCGCATGTAAGGACCACAGTAGGAGCCCAAACCACTAATGATGACATTCTTATCAAGATGTTGGTTATCTCTCTAAAAGAAAATGCCCAATACAGGTATGACAGTCTACCAAAGGTTCCATCACCTCTTTTGAAGACTTATCTACCAAGTTGAAAGACAGGTTTTGGGCGAGTGCACCTCCCAAGCGAGAGTCGGTATATCTTTTCCAGATTAAGCAAAATAAAATTAAACCATGTGAGCATAAATAATGAGATTTTACATGGAGAAGATGCAGGTGAAGAATTGTAATATGGGTGTAGTATTTGAAGCTATCAAACAAGGTTTTTGGGTGAGAGATTTTACCAATTCTTTGGCCAGAATCCCACCAGAGGACATGGCGCGGTTGATAGCATGCGCTGAGGAGTATATTCGACATGACGATGAATATTGCTATAAGCATTGCAGCTCCTCAAGAAGCGTCAAAAAGATGAGGCAGGAACCTGATAGGGACGAACAAAGAGAAAAGAGATGGAAAAACAAGGCTAAGTCCATAAAGTTCACTCCTTTAAATGCAACCAAAGGTCAGATCCTGACAGTGATGGAAAAAGAAGACGGAAAAGAAACTAAACGGCCATGATTAATGTTGAATTAGCCAAAAGCTTATACCGGAGCTCCTTATTGCCGATTTCACAGAGATTATGGCCATGATACGGATTATCGTTTTTACTGAAGAAGGGAGATCACAAGGTTTATAAAGAACAAACATTTGAAAGAGTTCTTGGCAGAGGTACAATGAAATGCTGAACGAGGAAGAGAAGCTCTATAAGAGGCCAGGAACCCACAGAGAGGAAACCGAGGTACCATCCATGTTATTTAGGGAGGCCTACTCTTGGTGGACTAGAAATGGAAGGAAGTAGATAGGAACCTATTACACATCAGGGGCTTGACGGAGGAGGAGGAACATATAATCTTTTCAAAGGAAGATGGAGCGGGTACGGAAGTATCGGATGGAGATGCCATGGTTGTGGAAGCGACAATGGAGGATTATTGGGTAGGGAAGGTACTTGGGGATACTAGAAGCCCTTACAATATAATCGAGCCCAAGGTTCTAGAACAACTGAGGATCGACCGAGAGAAGGTGAGAAAGACGAAAATGGCTCTTTATAGTGCCGGGAAGAAGAAGTTGGCAGTCAATGAAAGCGTGGAGTTGATGTTGTCGATTGAAGAACAACCGAAATGGAGAGTAGGAGCTCAAACCTTCATAGTTTGTGAGATTGAGATGCCATACAATATGATTCTGGGCAAAGCATTCCTCTCTAATTTTGGAGCAGCCCTTCACCATAATTACTTGGCAATGAAGTTCCCAACTAGAGAAGGGATGGCTCTGTTGGGTGTTCAAGTATGAGTACTTATCCCACATCGGATAGAAAGAGACCAAGTGAGTAAAATATAAGTGGAATGGACCCATGTACCCAATGCCTTAAGGTTTTGGGTTACTTTGTGGTGTCCAAGCCCACGAGTGTGGATCTCACTTGGGCCTCGCTTGTTTTCTCCCCGATTTGCGGGCTACTCCCGGCACTTTGCTTGCTAACAAGTGGTAGCGGAGCCAAAAGTTCGGCTGTGATCGATATTGATACGCGACATGGTTTGCCCCGTGATTGCTGCCCCCACGTGGAGCGAGCTCGAGACTCCAGTTTCAGGCCCAGGTGTGGAGTTGTAAGGCATGACTCTTAAAAACCTAAGAGATTGGCAAGCGCATGCTCCTTTGAACACGGGCTTGGTGTTATGGAGCAGGCTCTTGAGGATGTCGCAGAAGATGCTTCCGTTGTAGGGGGAGTATGCCTAAGCCCGATGTGGAAGTAACTCACACTTGAGGGGGAGATTGTTGGGTGTTCAAGTATGAGTACTTGTCCCACATCGGATAGAAAGAGACCAAGTGAGTAAAATATAAGTGGAATGGACCCATGTACCCAATGCCTTAAGGTTTTGGGTTACTTTGTGGTGTCCAAGCCCACGAGTGTGGATCTTACTTGGGCCTCGTTTGTTTTCTCCCTGATTTGCGGGCTACTCCGGCGCTTTACTTCCCAACAAGCTCTAATCAAGAAGGACCAGTCATTAGCCAACAGGTTGAGTGCTTTGGACCAGGTAGTGGTACCTTTGAGAAGGAAAGTGGAGAGTGAAGGATGAGAGGTCAAGAAGGAAACTTTGGGGGTAGAAGAATCTTATGTGTGAGAGAAGAGGAAGATAGAGATGGAGACCGAGAGGATAGAAAATATCCCAATATAGAAGGACGACCCTAGTAGTTGTACAAAGAGAGGAACACAATTAAATGAAGAAGAGGTCAAACAACTGCAAGCATTGCTCTAGAAATATAACGGGAATTTGCATGGATGGCAGTTGATATGCCCAGAATACCACTGGGCGCGACACGCCATAAGTTAAATGTAGACCTTAAAACTAAGCCTATGATCCAAAAAAAGCGAAAATTGCCAGGGAGAGGAGTAAGACGATTCAAGAGGTGATCAATATATTACTAGAAGTTGGGGCTATAAGAGAGGTGTAGTAGCATATATGGTTATCAAACATAGTGCCAAAAAAGAAGCCAAATGAAAAGTGGCGGATACATGGAACTTCTCCTTTAAATGAATGAAAAGAAAGAAGTGAGTATTCCCACAAAAATAGTTCTCTTATTACATAAATGTATTGCATCCTAGCATTTAGTTCATCCTATCATAAGAACTTTAATGCATTTTGCATTGTAAAAACATAAGACATTAAAAAAACCCGGGAAGAGTCCTTTTGAAATGTTCATTACATTAAACAAAGACCAAGGGTTTATAAATACTAAAATGACCTTAAGACCAAGGGTATATAAATACACCAAGGGTCCATAAATACTCAAGCCCTCATTGTGTGGCTAATGAGAAATCTTTAACAAATAAAACCTCATTGAGTGGTACAAGGCTTAAAAAGTTGAGCAGTGAAAAGTTCGAAATTTGAGGGTATATGACCTTGATCAAATTAGAAGACCGAACCATCAATCAACGAGAACCTGAGCGCAAAGCGCACCAAGAAGAAATAACTCTCACTTGAAGTAAAGGCTATAAAAAAAACAAGCCCAACAAAAACCAACATCAAATAAAACACATGCATGTTAAGGCAAATGAACAAATTCCTAGCTAGCCTCAAAGGAGAATATAAAAATGATAAGGAATACTCTCAAACCTAGGAAATTGCAAGAAATCAGTTTGAAGATAAAGAGCTTACATGCAACTTTAGTGATACTGAAAGATTAGAAGAGGCTGACCTTACCATTTTTCCGAACGCTTTGAAAAATAAGTAGAAGCCAGAAGAGGTTAGAAATGAAAATACATGACCAGTCAAAAGGCCGTGAAGGGCTAGTAGAGACTGAGTAATAGAAAAAAGTTCCTTCAAAAGAAAAGGAAGCCTAAGAGTCCTTTGCAACATCGACCTAGGTAGAGGAGCTGACTCACCATTTCCCAAATGTTGGGGGTGGTAGAATTTTGAGGACGGGTTGATGACAAAGTAGTACCCTCCTCGGCTGCAGGAGGCATATGACAACGAAACCTCTTAATCCGCCCATTTGGGGTTGCTTCGATATCTTCCTCAACGTCATGTTCATCATGATCTTGAGGATCAGGGTCCAGGGAAGCATGCACATCACCATCAGGAGGCGGGTGGAAGATGTCAGTCTTAAGATAGGGGTTAGAATGTGATCAAGCTACCTCACTTCTGATTCCATTGGTCAGGGACTGTCTGGTTTGCGGGTGCCCCCACCAAAAGAGGAAGAGAAACAGGATTGGTCAAGGGAAAGTCTGCAAGTAATAGTTGTTTTTAATTTCTTATGCTTTTGTGTGTTACCAAGTTATTCCTTGTTTAGTGTCAGGTTAGGTAAGCATGCTTGTTTAGTAACATGCTTACTCTGTGTGTCTTCAGAATTCTGTGTGGTCTGCACAAGTACCCATGATAGTGGACTGCGCCTTAGGTGTGTTTAAATTTGCTGTATTGTTATAAGGTTGAGTGTGGAGAATTCGTGTTGTTCTCTTCCATTTTCAAGTGAGTCAAGTTCTGCAAGTTTCTGAGTGAGTTACATTATTTAGTGTATGTTGATTGTGTTTCTGGATTTGAGTTTGAATTCTGAAAATTGCATGAATGTTCTTCATGTTCTTGGTGTGTTCTTGAGTGTGATTTTTGAGAGACTTGTTAAACACACATTCTTTTCATTTCTGAGTGTTATTTGAGAGTAAACAAAGTTGTTCAATCTCTAATAGAACAATTCTGAAAGGTTCAGAGTCACTTCTGATCAATTCTGAGTTTGGTGTTCTTGGTGTTCTTGAAGGTTTCTGGAATTTCCAGAAAACATCGATGTTCTAGGGGCAACATCGATGTTCTTGAGCTTCTGCCAACTTTCCAGAATTCGTATAACATCGATGTTCTTGTGACAACATCGATGTTCTAAGCTCTAACCCGGATTATTTGGAACTCCAGAATGATCACAACATCGATATTTTGATTATAACATCGATGTTCATGTGATTTATCAGTTTTTTTAGAAACAAGCAAGCCAAAAATTGGTAGCGGAGCAGCTCTGATCTTGCGAGACCAAGCCTATTATCATGATGAATAATTCAGCATCAACCTCACATCCAACTTCATCACTGCCAGCCCTACCTCCTTTTAATGGAGAAGACTATGATTATTGGGCAGTAAGGATGAAGGCCTTCTTCATGGCAAATGGCCTGTGGGAACAAATTCAAGATGGATACCAAGAGCCCGAAGAAGTAGCGAGCTTGACTGCGGCTCAATTGAAAACTCACAGAGAAAATGTTCAAAAAGCTAATATAGCCATTACGTACATACACTCTCTTGTCTCTAAATCAATCTTCCCTCTAATTGTGAGTTGCACAACTGCAAAAGAAGCTTTGGGAGTGTTGTAGGAAAGCTTTCAAGGATCAGAAAGAACAAGACGGATGAGACTTCAAACACTTAGAGGGGAATTTGAAATGTTGAAGATGAAAGAAGAAGAATCAATCAAAGGTTACTCTTCAAGAGTACAAGAAGTTGTGAATCAGATGAGGCTATATGAAGAAAGGATTCCAGAATTCAAGATTGTAGAAAAGGTGCTTAACACAGTCACGGATAGATTCGAAGCAAGAGTAGCAGCTATTGAAGAATCCAAGGATATCACTACTATCTCTGTAAATGAGCTTGTGGGATCATTGTATGCTCATGAGCAGAGGCAAACAAAGGAGGCAGAATCTTTTTCGGAAGAAGCTTTACTTGTGAAGCAAGCTGCTAAGTTCTCTTCTAACAAGGAAGGCACAAAGTTTTTCTAAGACAAGAAACCACATACACAGCATTTTGCAAAGGCGGGAGGATCTCAAACAAATTTTTCACCTTTAAGCATTGTTGAAAGGCAAGTCATACTGAACAGAGATGTTGGAGGACCAAAAAATGTAATTTCTGCCACAAGGTTGGGTATATTGAGAGATATTGCAAAATGAAGCAGGGTCAGAGAACAAGTTCAAATCATGTGCAGCAGGATCAACCTCCTCCTCAGCAACAAATAGAACCTCAACAACAGGCCAAAATGGTTGATTTTCAGCAAAATGAGGAATTTATATTCATGGCCATCACTTCTGATCATGAATCAAGTGTTGTAACTTGGTTCATTGATAGTGGATGCACAAACCATATGGCTTGCGATTCCAGGTGGTTCAAGGAGCTTAATAAGTCTGCTGCAACTCAAGTCAAAGTGGCCAATGGAGAAGTGGTTCAAGCTGAAGGCAAAGGCATTGTTGCTGTCAAAACCAAGCAAGGTACAAAGCTTATTTCGAATGTTCTCTTTGTGCCTACACTAAAGCACAACTTGCTGAGTGTTTCTCAAATGATGAGGAATGGTTACACTATTGAATTTAAAGATGAATGCTGTGTTATTGTGGATGGAAAGGTTAAATTGTTGGGAAAAGTTAAAATGGAGAACAATAGTTTCCCAGTAAGATGGGAATTTGCTTTTGAAAAGGCACTTATCTGTAGTCAAGAAGAGACTAGTTTGTGGCATCGTAGGTGTGGTCATTTTAATTTGCAATCCTTGAAGCAAGCCTCTGTGAATCAATTGATTAGAGACTTGCCTGTGTTAAGTGAGCTAGAGGGTGTTTGTGAAGCATGTCAAGCAGGAAAAATGCATAGGAATTCATTTCCAGCAAATGCAACTTGGAGAGCCAAAGAGAAGTTAGAGTTAGTCCATTCTGATTTGTGTGGACCAATGAGCACACCATCCTTGTGTGGTAATCTGTATTTTTTACTCCTCATTGATGACTTCTCACGTATGAATTGGATTTATTTTTTGAGACACAAGTCAGAAGTGCTTTCTGTGTTCAGAAAATTTAAGGCATTAACAGAAAGACAAAGTGAGTGCAAGCTCAAGGTGTTAAGGTCTGATCAAGGAAGGGAATATACATCATTAGACTTTGACAAATTCTGTGAAGATCAGGGGATTCATCACCAGCTCTCTGTTGCATATTCACCTCAACAAAATGGCGTAGTGAAGAGGAAGAACAGGACTATTGTGGAAATGGCCAGATGCATGCTTAATGACAAGAAGCTGCCATTGAAGTTTTGGGCAGAGGCAGCTTATACTGCGGTGTATTTGCTGAATAGACTTCCTATGAAGTCTGTTGAAGGAAAGACTCCAATTGAAGCTTGGAGTGGAGTCAAACCAACTGTGAAACATCTACGAATTTTTGGATCATTGTGTTATATCCATGCTCCAGATATGACAAGGAAGAAGCTTGAAGCAAAAGCAAGAAAAGCAGTGTTCTTGGGATATAGCTCTCAATCCAAGGGTTATAGAGTTTTCTTGGTGGATGAAGGAAAGGTGGTTACAAGTAGAGACATAAAGGTTGAAGAAAATGCCTTTTGGAACTGGGAGAAAAGTGAGGCTGAAAAGAAGGAGGAGCCAAGAGCATCTGCAGAAAAGGAAGAAGACGAATTGAATGAGGAAGACTATGATTCAGATTCTTCACCCTTGAGAACCAAGTCTTTGGCTGAAATATATGAACAATGCATTCAAGTATGTTTGGAACCAGCAAATTTTGAACAAGCAGTAAGCAATGAAGAATGGAGAAGAGCAATGCAGGAAGAAATGGAAATGATCAAGAAAAATGAAACTTGGGAACTCACACCTAGGCCTGCAAACAAGAAGGTTATTGGTGTCAAGTGGATTTTTAAGCTCAAACTCAATGCAGATGGGTCCATTCACAAGCACAAAGCAAGGTTAGTGGTCAAGGGATACTCGCAGGAGGCTGGAATTGACTATGGCGAAACCTCTGCTCCTGTAGCACGAATTGATACCATCAGATTGTTGCTGGCGCTTTCTGCTCAACATAAGTGGAAAGTTTTTCACTTGGATGTCAAGTCAGCTTTCCTTAATGGTTTCCTTAAGGAAGAAGTGTATGTGGAGCAACCTGAAGGTTTTTTGGAGGCGGGAAAAGATCTCGTGTGCAGATTAATCAAAGCTCTCTACAGTTTGAAACAAGCCCCAAGAGCTTGGTATACCAGGATTAATGATCACTTGCTGAATTCTGGTTTTACAAGAAGCATTAATGAGCCAACTCTTTATACCATGATCAGTGGTAATGAGGATTTCCTATTTGTATCACTTTACGTGGATGATCTTCTTATCACAGGAAGTAATTTGGTGAAGGTGGAAGCATTCAAGCTTGAAATGGCAAGAGTCTTTGAGATGTTAGATTTAGGGCTAATGAAGTACTTTCTAGGAATTGAAGTTCATCAACAGGATGGGTACATCTTCATCTCACAACAAAAATATGCTGAGGAGATTTTAAAAAGGTTCAAGATGAGTGAATGTAATCCAGCAGAGACTCCTTTAGTTGTTGGTGCAAAACTGAGTTTGAAGGGAGACGAAGAGGCAACTGATGAGAGGGAGTATAGGAGTTTTGAAGGAAGCTTAATGTATCTTACTATCACAAGGCCAGATTTGATGTTCACAGCAAATTTGTTCTCTCGGTTCTTACATGCTCCTAAAAGAATCCATGCTGGAGCAGTCAAGAGAGTCTTGAGGTATATAAGGGGCACCTCAGATTATGGACTTGCTTATAGTACCTCAAGTGATGCTCAACTTAAAGGGTTCTGTGATAGTGATTGGGCTGGAAGTTATGAAGATATGAAGAGTACAACAGGTTTTGTACTTTTAATTGGCTCAAATCCGGTGTCTTGGTGTGCAAAGAAGCAAACTGCCATTGCTCAGTCCACTGTAGAGGCAGAATATTTGGCTGCAGGAGCTGCTGTTAATAAAGTTATTTGGTTGAGGAAATTACTCAAGGATCTTGGTCAAGAAAATATAAAGGCAACTGAACTCTTCTGTGATAATCAAGCAGCAATAGCCATGATTAAAAATCCTATTGATCATGGCAGAACCAAACACATCAAGAACAAGTACCATGTTATAAGGGAGGCAGAGCATGAAGGTGAAGTTAAGGTTCAGTTTTGCAACTCCGAAAGTCAAGTAGCAGACAGATTCACCAAGGCACTTCCAAAAATGAAGTACCAATTGCTGAGAGCTCAATTAAATGTGTGCAGCAACTTGATCAAGAGGGAGTGTTAGAATGTGATCAAGCTGCCTCACTTCTGATTCCATTGGTCAGGGACTGTCTGGTTTGCGGGTGCCCCCACCAAAAGAGGAAGAGAAACAGGATTGGTCAAGGGAAAGTCTGCAAGTAATAGTTGTTTTTAGTTTGTTATGCTTTTGTGTGTTACCAAGTTATTCCCTGTTTAGTGTCAGGTTAGGTAAGCATGCTTGTTTAGTAACATGCTTACTCTGTGTGTCTTCAGAATTCTGTGTGGTCTGCACAAGTACCCATGATAGTGGACTGCGCCTTAGGTGTGTTTAAATTTGCTGTATTATTGTAAGGTTGAGTGTGGAGAATTCGTGTTGTTCTCTTCCATTTTCAAGTGAGTCAAGTTCTGCAAGTTTCTGAGTGAGTTACATTATTTAGTGTATGTTGATTGTGTTTCTGGATTTGAGTTTGAATTCTGAAAATTGCATGAATGTTCTTCATGTTCTTGGTGTGTTCTTGAGTGTGATTTTTGAGAGACTTGTTAAACACACATTCTTTTCATTTCTGAGTGTTATTTGAGAGTAAACAAAGTTGTTCAATCTCTAATAGTACAATTCTGAAAGGTTCAGAGTCACTTCTGATCAATTCTGAGTTTGGTGTTCTTGTTGTTCTTGAAGGTTTCTGGAATTTCCAGAAAACATCGATGTTCTAGGGGCAACATCGATGTTCTTGAGCTTCTGCCAACTTTCCAGAATTCGTATAACATCGATGTTCTTGTGACAACATCGATGTTCTAAGCTCTAACCCGGATTATTTGGAACTCCAGAATGATCACAACATCGATGTTTTGATTATAACATCGATGTTCATGTGATTTATCAGTTTTTTTAGAAACAAGCAAGCCAACAATAGGAAGTAGAGTCTCAAGGATGCATCTCGTTCACTTGACGATGGTGTTTCTCCGTGACCCTCCGCACATAGCCCGAAATCCTGGAACCATACTCGATGATGGCATCCCGCTGCTTTGGACAGTCTCTTGGATGGCGGTGACTTGTGAAAGGTAAGAGTCATAAAGTTCCTTCATATAAGCGTTTTCATCCTTCAAGCACTTCCGCTCTTTTACAACGTCGTTAAATCAACCCTAAAAAATTTTGCATCGATCACGTTTCTCCTTGACAATAAAGTCTAGCTTCTTATTCTTCTCTAATAAGCTGATAGCCTTGTCCTCTGCTTTTTCCCTCTTGCAGAATAAATCTTGATTATAGCTCCCCATATAGTGTACTTGGAAGGCAAGCTAAAAGAGAAATCCGGAAAGAAAAGGAGTTATAAAAGAAAGGGGTAGAAGGGGTAGAGGAAAAGAAGAGAGAAAAGAGAAGAATTAAAAACTCACATGTGGCCAAACAGTTAACTAATGGATAAGGACGGGCACCAAATACCACACAAATTTCTGAACATGAGAAAAAAAAAACATCTAGAAATTTTAAAAATCTTCTAAGAAGGAGTCTTCGGCAAGTGAAGCGTTGTGCGGAATAGAACACTAAAACCGGCACTTATGAGGGGATATTGATGTAACGGGCTTAATATTTTATATATTGGGATTAAGGAAACACAAGTGAGCCCCAATGAGAAGCTCGGCCCAAGACGTGAAAGAATCGAGAAACAGTGAACAAAGTTATAAACGTCACCTAGGATGCCAAAAAGAAAAAAAGAGAGAGAGCCTTTAGATCAAAGGATACGCACAGATAAGAGCCTTTAGACTAATTAGGGGAGGAATGAAAGAGGTTGCTTTCATGTAGCTTTCATTCACAATTCTAATAAAATATATACTTCCTGTTATAAAATACAGTATAATACAGTATGAATACTATTTGTACATATCTCATTTATATATTATATATGTGTATATAAGAAGAAATTGAGGATGAAAAATATGAACCGGGTACATACCCGTGAACTCCTCCTCCTCTCAAATCTTCTCCTTCTCCTTGATTTTCTTCATCTTCATCCTTTCAATTCTTCTCCCAAATCCTTCCATAAATTCCATTGTTTTCTAACACGTTATCAGCACGAGTGTTGCTCAATCCAGAGAAGAAAACCAGAAAAAAAAACAGGTAGAAAACAAACAAAAAGGGGGAAGAATGCCGCCGGCCGTTTCGTCTCCGGCACCGTCTTCCACGCAGCCGTGCACGACACCACCACCGCCATCACGACCCTCTCACCGTCGCCGACTGAATGGCATCTCCTTCGCCTCCCTCCGGATCCTTTTTCGGGTCTGTCTTCTCTGCTCGCGACGGCCGCCGCTGCCGAGCTGTGCCGACCGCCGCTCGCGGTCTCCTCCCTGTGTCGCCTCTCTTCCACCTGCAGCCGCCACCCGTCCGCGCTGTTCTTCTCTCGCCGTCGCCAGCGACGACGACCCATGAACTGTAACGGCAATTTTTTTTTATTCCTTTTTGTTTGTTCCACTATTTTTGGTTGGATTGTTCTTAATTGTTTTTGTTGTTGGTGATTGGTTATGATTGGGTACTGTGTTTGGGTTTTTTTTTTGCTTGTTTTTGGTTGATTATGGTGTTTGTTTGATTTTAGTTGATTATGGTATTTTGTTTTTGTTGAATTACTGTGTGTTGATTAATTGTGGATGGTGGATGAACCATGAATTTCTGTTGTGGATGCTGTTTTTTTTGTGGATTTGATGAGTTGATGTATGTTGCTAATTGGTGTGAACAGTACTGGCCGGAATCCGGCGGCATGAACAGTGCTGGCCGGAATCCGGAGGGGTTTTCCGGTAACCCGGGAAATTTCCGGCGAGTCCGGAAACGAACTTTGAGGCAAATCCCGAGCCCCATAACCTTACCGATGAATTAATGTTGTTTTTGGATAATTAAATGAATTGTGAGCTCACAATGAGCCTCGGACAAATTATCCGGCCTCGTGAACAGTAATCTTGGCCGTATGAATAGTAATTTCCGGCGACCGTGAATAGTGATTTTGGCCGGAATCCGACGCCTCGAATTTTTCCCGGCAAGCCCAGAAGTGTTTAGCCGAAACTTGATACCTCGGGTTTTTCCCCGGCAAACCCAGAAGTGTTTGGTCGGAATTCGAAATGTATATTGGACCAACCCGAAAAATATATATACCGGAATAGTAACCGGGTATTAATATAGTATATTATATATGTTATTGCTGAAAGATTTATCGAGTAAGCATATTTTCTGTTTTTTTTATTTAAATTCCGATTGGGCTATTAAAAAGGCTCATTAGTCATTTAATGGCCGGCTACGCCGCCTACTTATTTACGTTTTAATTGGGCTCGTGTAAGGCCCATCGCATTTAATTTTCAACAATTTAATTTTCATTGGGCTAATTAATTAAAGGCCCATTGCATTTAATTTCCAGCCATTTATTTTTAATTGGGCTATATTAGGGCCCATTGCATTTAATTTTCTCGTCTTTAATTTTACTTATGGGCTCGTACTAGGCCCATTATTTTAATTTCCTGCCATTTACTTCACTTGGGGTAATTAATATAAGGCCCCTTGCTTATTTATTTTAATTAAGCATTTATATATTCAATTATGTTATTTGAATTTGAGGCTCTTAAAATTTCCAGAAGAAATTTATAATGGGCATTAAATGCGAAAATGCATTTAAATGAGAATAGTCTGAAAGACTAAATGTAAGAGTCCAGAAGACTCGGGAAAAGAAAAATACAACGAAGACTGGAAGTCTTACCGTTCAAAAGATCCTGAAGATCCTTCAAAGAAAAATCGAAAATAAACACTATTACCACCAGAAGATGGAAATTAT
>JAKUCV010006774.1:69315-102134 GCA_028386065.3 Turnera subulata | reverse complement strand
TCTTTACATAATTTAAATCATTTTGAGTATGGATAAACTTATTTATGATTGGAACTCCCAAAGAAGTTTCCAAATACCGTGCTATTAGACTGGTCCTGGAGTATCCTGTCTAAGTGCAATATGAATTGCTTGTAACATAAAGCCTGAAACTTTTAAGCCTATCGGCATTAGATGTATTTGCTCTTATCTTCGGGGAATAACTAATGTGTAATCCTGTCAACCCGAAAGAGAGTAAAGCTGATTTTGCAGATGTAGATGCCTTATTCAGTCCACATAAAGCAGAGACGGACATCAACCACAACTTTACACATGATATTGAAATATCATCGGGGCTACAAAAGCAAGATGGCAAGATAGACGCTCCAACGACAAAATTATGAAGATTATGCTACCAACTCTGTCCAATTGAAGATATGATCAGACAAAGTACATGTCACCAGAAGCTGACAAGGACGATCGGTATGCAACGATATCAGGAAATCTATGGAGGCCAAAATGAGGGGGAGAAGAATACGCACTGCACTCTTTTTTCCTTCACCAAGTTTTTATCCCACTGGGTTTTTTTTGGTAAGGTTTTTAATGAGGCAGTTGTCCCAAAAAGCGTATTCTACCCAATGTACAAACAACATTCAAGGGGGAGTATTATAAAATACAGTATAATACAGTATGAATACTATTTGTACATACCTCATTTATATATATATATATATGTGTGTATATAAGAAGAAATTGAGGATGAAAAATATGAACCGGGTACATACCCGTGAACTCCTCCTCCTCTCAAATCTTCTCCTTCTCCTTGATTTTCTTCATTTTCATCCTTTCAATTCTTCTCCCAAATCCTTCCATAAATTCCATTGTTTTCGAACACTTCCTGTAATATCACACATGATATTGAAAGACACATAATAGTAAATCCCAAGGATCGGAACTTATTTTCAATTTTTCACCTAAATCAATATATGCATTAAAGCTTGAGATGAGACAACTGAGAAGGACATATACACGATAAGATGGTGGGCATTCCAAATAGACCAAATATTCAAGTTTGTTTTTTTTTTTTTTTGAAAGTACCAAATATTCAAGTTGAATAAATGGAATGATGTAATTAAATTTTATTAATGCCAGTAAAAATAGTAAAAGAAAGAAAATTGTTGTAGAGGATTTTTATCCCACTCAGATTATCAGTCTAAAAAAATTAGATAATCTTAATTGTTCTTTGTTCATACATATATGTCTCTGTAATTATTATCAACACCTTGTATCTTTTCCTTTCTGGTTTTATGATTCTGCATAAACTTTTTCTTAGAATTTAACTAAGCCACGTAGGGTCGTATTACTTATGAATTAATGGTAAGTTAAAAGCTCAACTACCTACACACGCTACAACTACCAGCATGCTACAACTACCAACATCAACAATGCGTATTCATCCAAAAAAGAAAAACTACCAACATCAATGCGTGGTATGGATTCGGGGCCCCCGCGTATGACATTTACACTGTCAATTCGGCCCCAAAAAAAAATAGAAAAACAGAAAACCAAATAAAATAAATAAAAAAAAAACAAACAAAATTGAAAAAGAGGCCCGCCTGCGACAAACTTATCAAAGATCATATCAGACATACTAGAATCCATTTCCAAGCAGTAATTTGCACGCGACAATACTGCGGGTGGGGTTTTCTGTTTGTGTGCTAACTCTTTCGACTCCAGCATCATCATCAGCGCATCAGTCAAAGCAAGACCCCGAAGACTGTTAGTTGGCCGTACCCATAATTTCTTGTTCTTTCAGAAAATAAATACAGAGAGAAGGAGTTGCTGCCAAAAGAACCAATCACGCTGCAGATTGCCACCAAACTAAGCCACCCAATACGTTATGTAAATATTGTTTCTCTCTCCCAAAATATTAGCAAAAAAAAAGAAAAGAAAAAGTAGTAATAAATTAAATAGTATGGAAAAAACACTAGCCAGTAACATTATAATCTTTTGTCCTCCTTATTGATTAGTATGATATTATTTACTAGAGCAAAATGAATAAACAAAAGAAAGAAGTGAAAATAATTCTTCTTTCTCGGCTCACATATTCCATTAATTAATTAATTAATTATTACTGTTTTTGTTCACTTTCCGCTGTATTCTGCTGGTCTGCTGAATCTCTCTAATGCAACTTTGTCAACGTGACTGCCTACCTCGCACTTCAGTTGACGCAGACAGATCTCATTAGGCAACACCCCACCTCTCTTCCTCTATCTCTCTATCTCTCTCTATACCTACAGAAACAAAGAGAAATTCTTGGCTGTTTTCGGCTGAAATTATTTAAGACCAAGAACCAGACCAACACTGCTTTTGCTTACTGGTCTTGTCCTGTCCAGTCATTTCAACCTGCAGTTATCATCGATCATGAGCTGAAAAAGACGGAGCAGAGAAGGGTTTGTACTTGGTGTTGTCTATATACCCATGGGAGCCTGGTGGTAGTAGTAGTAATAGTATGATATCATCATTATTAACAGTGGAGCTGCAGGTACGTATACATATGGTTTCTCAGTCTTGATTAATTATAAGAATTTTTTACTTCTTCCAATATGCATGAGCGCCACAGAATTAATTTTCTTACTCTTATTAATTCCTCACTGAAATTTATCTGTCCTCCTTTATTGAGCTATATATTTTTACATTGCAGTACTGCAAGTGACTGCATTCTTGACTTTTCTTTGCTTCTCTTCTCGTCATTTTGGTGACTTTACATTTCCTCTTATAGTTTAGCTTAACCGAGTTCGGTGTTTGTATATGCCCGTCATTTCCTGAAGTTGGTGTTTGCAAGCTTATGCTACTCCCCAATTCTAGGTTGTAGTTTTTCAATTTGCCAGAAGGGCATCAAAAGTTCCTTAAAGAATTGGACAGCAATTTTCCTAGGAAATGGGCTGTTCAAACTTCAAAATTAGTGATTAGGAGCCATATTGGCACGAATCGCTCGGCAATAGTTCAATTGGATTTGCTGCTTGATTGTGATGTAGGAGCAAACTTCTTCTTCTTTTTTTTTTTTTTTTTTGGAATGAAATGTTTGCTTTGACTCTAGAAAAATCTCGATATCACAGTATTGCAAAAGAAATGGGTAGTTAGTGCTAAATTGGGTCTGATGGAGTTGCTTGTATGAAATATCAATAACTCCAGTTCTGCAATGACAAATTTGTGGTGTATGGTAATCTGGATGCTCAGCTCGGTTTTCTATATTTTGTGTGCCAATTGGGGTGGTAGTTATAATGCTCTTTTTAATGCTCGGAAAAGGACTGTTGGTGTCTGATGCAACAATGTCCTCAATTAAAATCCATGCTGCTGCTGGCCATCCTATCATTTCTCAGAAGTTTTACAAGCTATCAGTTCGGGGAGAATAGTATTGATTTGTTTTGTGTGTTCTGCTGGTTGTGAAATGATATTGCACATTATGGAATGACGTTGCTTTTTTTTTTTTTTTTGTTTTCTTTAATCTTAGTTTTTTATACCAATTACGCATAATGCAGTCTGAGGAAGTCCAAGGCTTGATCACAGCTGCCATCAGCAAAAAGAAATCGCCTTTCAGCCTAGCAACTGCCCCTCTATATTGACTTCCTCACCGCAGACGACAGTGTTTTGCCATTTCCAATTGCATCAAGTTTACTGTGAATTACGCGGAAGATATCCTGTTGGAATAATTTATAGTTCATCGAAATTCAATTAAGTGCCAGACATTGTACATGTTGGTAGGAGATGGAGATTAAGGAAGCAGAGAGAGTTATTATAGCTAAGCCAGTAGCATCCAGGCCTAGTTGCACAAAGTTTACATCCTTCTCGGAGCTTCTCGCAGGTGCCATTGATGCCTCGCCCCATATTGTAAGTTCTGAAACTGCAGTAGCTGCTATTAGACCAAAGACAGTTAGGTTCAAGCCTATGGTCAATCGTGCTCAAGCTTTATTGGCTTCTTCCCAGGTAACAATTAATTAGTTCCTGCAATGCACATCCCATTAAAAGACTTCAAATTTCTCTAACCATCCCGACTTTTGACAATTTCAGGCCGAGTTCATGGGAACAGAAATTTGCAGTTCATCAATCAAAGTTTCAAGGTCAGAGAGCACGGGCACCATTATACACAAACCACAGGCAAAACTTGTGTCTAAGTCAATAGTTTCTCTCTTGGAAAATATGGTGAGTATCAATACTTGTATGTAACTTTGCTTTTTAGACAAATTTTAAAAGATCAAACGTTTCTATGATCAGGGAAACTTCACAGTCAGCCAACAACCAACACTGCCATCAGTTGAGGCTTCTTATGAATGTCCTGACCAAGACACATGCAATTTTAGATCCCAAGATATCTCAAACCTTCACCTGAGTGTACCAGCTAGCGCAGAAGAGGATCAGAGGGCTGAACTCCCAAGGTCAGCAGCTCAAAACCAAGATGAGGACACAAAAACCTTAGTAGCTGCAGCTAATGGAGACCGACCTTCTTATGACGGCTATAATTGGAGAAAATATGGACAAAAGCAAGTGAAAGGAAGCGAGTATCCGAGGAGTTATTACAAATGCACTCATCCAAACTGTCCAGTGAAGAAAAAGGTTGAAAGATCGTTTGATGGGCAGATTGCAGAAATTGTCTACAAGGGTGAACACAACCATGCAAAGCCATTGCCTCCTAAACGAAATTCATCAGGAACACAAGGGTTAGGATTTGCTGATGGCACTGGCCAAGATGAGAACATCCCCACGTGGAGTAGTCACCTGAACGGAGGGAGTGAAGTTCTCGAAGGCGGAGTTGAAAATCAGAATGAAACAGCAGCATTGCCATCCCATTCTACTTATCATGGAAAAGCTACACTCCCTTATGATCCTGCTGGTGCTGTATCAGTTCAAGCCGGTGCCGGGACGTCTGATTACTCTTGTGGTCTTAGTGAAGAATGTGATGAGGCAGCCAAAGGATTTGACAGGGAGGATGATCCACCAAGAAGTAAAAGAAGGTAAAAATGAATCATGCACATATTTACTTTTTTGTCGAAATGCATATAATTACTTTTTTTTTGTTTTTGGTCGTGAATGCATATAATAACTTGGCATCAAAACATATATATGACTGTAATAAATAGGTTTGGATGCCCAAAAACTATAGGAAAATTGTGATGCTACAAAATGTTCGAACTATTGTTACTTTTTCTCCCCATCATTCCCATCCTTCTAGCTATTTTTACTTTTTATCTTAGAATTTGTAGCACACTAAAAATGCTATTCTAGCTGCACTCTACACTCAGGTGGTTCTTTAATATCAAATCCCGTTCTTCAATTTAGGAAATGCGAGAGTCAATCCAAAGATGCAACAGTAGCGGGGGAAGGATCCTCAAAAGTGCCCCGTGTTGTTGTGCAAAACTCCACTGACTCTGAGATTCTGGGGGATGGTTTCCGCTGGAGAAAATATGGACAGAAGGTTGTGAAGGGGAACACATATCCCAGGTTAGACATGATAAATTATTTATGTGCTTATTTGCTTCCTTAATTTTCTCAAAATTTGAGGTTTAACGTGATTTGTTTCTTTTTAACCTTCTCAACTCTAGGAGCTAATTAGTAGCTTTAGAATCTTTTTGTTCTTTTTGGATAAAGTCTGGATGCTCTATTTTGTGGGTCAGCTGGTCAGGCAATGTTTCTGTTGATTGTCTGATTGAACAAACTTTTTCTTTCATTGGACCATCTGTTTGCCAATATAGTCACCGACTGTACCAACTACAACTGGGTAATTGGTTTTCTTTTAGTGACAAATTAATACCTTTTTTATTATCTTCTTGGAAGCCATTAACATCAGTTTTCCTAATTTTCCACATTGCAGAAGTTACTATAGGTGTACCAGTGTGAAGTGCAATGTGCGAAAGTATGTGGAAAGAGCATCAGATGACCCAAAAGCTTTTATTACTACATATGAGGGAAAACATAACCATGACATTCCTCTTAGGAGCACCAATCCTGCTCCATCTTCACAGCCACCTTCTAGTAGAGACCACCCAACTCAGTAGTGAAAAGGATAAAAAAAAAAAAAAATGAATATGATGGACCAAGCATAGCACGAAATTTCAACAAGCCAGAAAGGTAAATATCCTTAGCAGTTTTTTTTTTTTGATGCTAATCGAGCTTTATTATGAGAACAGGGGAAGTAAAATATCCTTAGCAGTTTCCACTTCTTATTTCTTCTTCCTGAAGACAGCTTTAGTTACATATTGGTAATCCGGATCATTGAATATATGTCACATAATATAGGTTTCACCTTACCCTTCTCTACCTTCAGCTTCAAAAAAAAAAAAAAAAAAACATTTCCCACCTATATTCATTTTGTACCGGGCTCCAAAACATTAAGTATATTGCTTTGTTAATCCACTGTGTAATAATCCTATTATTGTGTTTATCAACAACTTTCAGAAACTTTTGTTATAGTTGTAGGGGCACAAAAGTATTTGGCGCTACAGTAAAGTCACATTTTCTTGCAACTTCCTCGAAAACATTCTGGAAAATGAATATCACGATTGTGGTTCAGTGTCGATACAACAAGTTCGCTTTGGGAGGACGTTACATCGCTATATTGTACTGAACAACTATAATGTATGTATTCTCGTCCTGGAAAATAAAAGGGATATTCTGATTTCTGGATAAGTAAAGGAATAGCTGATACTGTTGAAGAGATGTAACTAACGAGAACACACTCTTCAATAGTACTATCAGATTATAAAAAGCACACTGTTGATCCTTGCCAATTTTTGTGTTGGAGAAAGCTTGCTTAATCAACTAGTATTTTTTCTTTCCTTTCATTATTCTTTTTTATCAATGTGAAAGAAAGCAAAATTAGTTCTAGGAATGATATAGTAATGTATGCATAAACCCGGTAGGGAGTGGAGGATGATAGAAATGACATTTAATCCAATTTATAACTAAGGTTAACCATCTATAATTTTTCATAAGAAAAGCACATTCATTCTACCTTCAACATTAATTAGTATCGAAAGAAAATATCAGTAATGTCTTGTCCAGTTTTGAAACTTAAGTTCTAATATTGGAAACTGAAAATAAAATTATCAATACAAGTGTCATATTTGAATACTGTTTATATTTGTATTAATTTGTAAAAAATAAATTATTTTTATTTTCTTATCTTCTAAGAATTAAAACCTAATTTATTGTTAAATTGAGTTATTAAGAAATTTTACTTCATTATCATATATATTAATGAATAACAAAAATTAATAAAATATATGACTTGATACCTAATATACTTTTTACAGCAATTCAAAGTAACTTATAATTATTACATATTCAACAAATAATGGAAGAGTAAGTCATTATGTAAAATTATTTTAATACATATTAATAAGATGCATTACTTAAAACCTTTTAAAATTTATATCAATTCGCATTCAATTTCGATAGCTTATAATTCTTACATATTCAACAAATAATACAAGAGTACAAGATTGCATAACATTATTTAATTATATAAATTATGAAACGCCCCGACCCGTATTTACCGTACACAGTAAACACGTGCCGGAACTGTGACGACCCAACCAAACCAAACCCAGCATACAGTGTATACAACAGTAACTCGGGCTCAACAGCCCAAAATAAAAACATCATTAACAACATAACCGGCCAAATGGCTCAACAATAGCAAAAATAATGCACAGCGGAAACTTAATAACTCACAAGACACTATGCGACACATGATGCAAACTATGGATCCAAGTCCTATCCAAGGGATAATGCCGCAGTCTGTCTGGAATGCATCAAACCAGTACCTCAAAGAACTCATCCTACGGGATGAAAGCCCGTAGGTGAGGGGTGAGTCCGAAGTGCTCACCGACGAAGGATAGACAATCAATATGCAACACCATAGTTACTCAAGTCAAACACAGGCTAAATAGCCAAACACACCAAAACAAAGACTCGACCCAAAAACCGGTCCAAGACCAAAAAGACTCAAATAAAAATCCATTTTCCAGTTTTATCTTTTCCGGGCCCCGTCACGGATAAGCTAGGGGTCAGACCTGGTTATCAACATATTCCGGGTGCCAGACCAAATCCAGAGAACCCAGGGATCGACATCCCAAAAATACGAACCCAGAGATAGACATCCCAAAAATAATCACGGGATAGACATCCCAAGCATAGACATGCTTATCACAAGTAACCCAGGTCGTGCCACCACAAAACAGTCTTAAACCATCGAGTCGTACCACTACTTATCACGTGACAATTATATTATCGTTCAAAACCAAACCACAGGGATCAACATCCCTAACCAAAATACTGGGATAGACATCCCAAACCAAACCAAGGATCGACATCCTTATCACAATTTATTTTTTCATCCATTTTATTTAATGCCAAAACGACTCAAGGAAAAACGTCCAAAAACCAATCACAATACTGGGATAAACATCCCGATAACAATCAAGACAATGGGGTAAACATCCCGAATCAAACCACAGCAAATGCAACATCCAACAATGCAATAATCATCAAACACAATAGCCGAGTAATACAGGCACATATTGAAGGAAATCCATCCTCACCTTGGCCGATTACTCAACTCTGAAGGTAATGACCGGTCCGAAGCCGGCTCCTCGAGAAACTGCCCGATATCATAACCTATACAACAAAACAATATACTCACATAAATGCACATAATCGGTATGCTATGATGCCAATACTGTGAAATAATCCCATCCCGGTTCATATCTTTTATTATCATCTTTTACCGAAAATATTATACCGTACGTATATCCGAATATAATTTCGGTACCATACTTTAATTAAAACTCTCCTTCACATATTTTTATAGAATAATTATACTTTGTCTTCCAAAATAATAACAATGTAATTTACATATTTTTATAGAATAATTACACTTTGTCTTCCAAAATAATAACAATGTAATTTTCCTAGAAATTATATCATATATATGTATTTTTCTAAAATTATTTCCATAATATATATTACTTGCCAATAATAATTACCAGATATTATTATATTAAAAAATCATATTTCCAGTAGATATAATTATATAGACTCTATTTTCTGAAAATAAATACGAATTATAAATAGATATATATATTTTATAAAGACAAAATACATTTCCAAACCATTATATATCAGCATAATAATTTATTTTAGAAATATTGATTATGTATACTATATATATTTTCCAAAAGTGTTCCCATAATTTTCCAGAAAAATAATAACGTATTTCTTTAATCTTCCAGAAAATATGTATTGTATTTATCTTTTTCTAAACACATAATAATATTTTCCAACCCAGAATATAATTACTTTTAATTTACCAAATTAATATGTCTAAGTATATTTTTTTCCTAAAACATAACCATATACTAGGTATACCAAAATAATTATATCTGGTCAAATTAATTATTTGGTCTATTTTCCAAAAATTATATAATTTATTAATCATATATATATATATATTTATTTATTTATTATTTTTCTTTTAAACCGGACTGGGCCAAATAGTGCAAGCCCAGCCCAGTCCTTAACCTCTTAGTAGTCCAGTATGTCCAAACCCACAACCTAACCCGTTAGCCCAAGCCCAAAATCAATCCAACCCAAACCCAAACCCTAGTGAATTCGGGCCAAACCCGTCACAAACGGGTCGACCCGCGTGCTGATAACAACCTGCCACTGCTCACCTCTGTGGGCTTAACGGCGGACGATGCAACGGAAAGAGGCGGGGCGGCGGCGTCGAGGCGGGCGACGAGGCGACAGAACACGCAGGTGGTGACGCAGCTGGAGGGGAAGCGTCGGTGGTGGGCTCCTGTTCGTGGCCGGCGGCTGCACCATGAAGGGGCGACAGCGTGAGGAAGGAGGGCGTCGTCGGAGCAGTGGCAACAAGGGAGGAGCGGCGGCTGACTGCTGTCGAACGAGGCAAAGGTGAGGCGACAGTATGACCTGCTGTGGCGGCGGCTATGACGCAGGTGGCGGTCGTCTCGGCCGTTGCTGCAGAGGAGGACGGCTTCGGCCGGCTGGCGACGCGGCCTGCAGCAGCGACGGGCAGAGGGAAAGGAAGAGAGGTAAGCGGCGGGTGGTGGTGTGGCAGTGGTGTTGTAGTCTCTGGCCGGCGCGGGGAGGAGAAGAGGAGGAGAGGAAGGAGCGGGCGGGTGGCGGTTGGTGGAGGTGCTGCGGTGGTGGTTGTGTTGTGTGTGGTGACCGGCGGTGGGTTTGTTGTGTTTGTGTGTTTAGTTTTCTTTGCAGGGAGAAGTTGGCAGAAGAGAAGGAATGATGCAGAGGTAGGCAGAAGTCACGGGAAAGAGAAAAGGAAAATCACGGACTACACAGGGCGTCACGGGCAGCACAGGTAAGAGGCGGCTCCACTATGCAGAGCCGTGTCCAAATCGGACCAGAAAATAACTGATATACCCACTAAGTTATTTTTCGGTGTGATTTTTCCGAAGATCCGGGACCCGAAAAATACCGACCTAGGTCCGTAAAATCCACGGAAAAATCTCGAGCGCGGGAAAACCCTCGGTTACGAAAAACGACGCTCGATTTACCTTGAATTAATTACCCAAGATTAATTCTTCCGGTAAATCACTGTAGAAAGACTTTTACAGTCCGGTAAAAATCCAAAATTCTTACCCGGGCTGTTACAGTCTATCCACCTTAAAAAGAATTTCGTCTCCAAAATTCCGTCTTATCCATGGGTCCTACCACGATAAGCTTCTGGTATACTCCACCAGGTGTCCAAACTCAACCCGAGATACCGCTTATACCCTTACGCGACATCTCATCCTCTATAAGAACCAAACCTCATGACTGGCATACTCACACACAGTCATGGACTCTCTAATCCGATCTCGTACTACCTCTGACTCCGAGGATAACAGCTACATCGGCGACACTGCTTTCCCGACAAGCTCCGATGAAGAACCTCCCAAGAAGCGGTTCAAGACGAACATCGTCGGTCTGAAAGAACACATGGTGGTCTCCAGCAGACGGCGTAAGAAGCGTGTTGGCAAAGGAGCTGAGGATCGGAAGGGCAAAGCAACGGCTGAAAGCAGCACTCCACAGTAGACGCTGACGTAGCTGAACGTCTCACTGAAGAAGATCAGCTCGGCGGTGATGCTGATCGAACAGGCGTGCGCGGAACTCTTCCCTCACGTGAAGAACATACAAAAGCTTGTAAAAGATCTTGAGAAGCAAGTAACTCCTTAGAGTACTTGTTCTCCGTTGTAAAACTATTATGAATTAAATAAAATAAGTCTTCTTTTCAAGTCAAAACTCTTATGTTACGAAATCTTATGTTTAACAGAAAATCAAAGCATCTCAAAGCAGATTAAAAATCAACAATAAGAATATAAATCAAACATAAAAAAATTAAAAACAAAACTCGTTTAACAAAAACAAAACATAAAGAAATTAAAGCAAAAACATGTTTTCATGCTCGGCGCTCTAGATCGATCATAGACATCCTCGATCCCGAAAAACGTGACACGCACAACTAACGGTGACGTCGGTTTCCCTTATGAAAAAGACGTCCGTTAACCCGCAAGGCGATGATCACGAGAGCATCCTGTGTCCCTCGAAAGAAACGATATCCACTTGTCCACAAATTTCGCATGAGCCAAAAACGTCTGTCAAGTCTCGTATCTCTCCACAATGTCCAAACAGGTGTGACCTTGTCGCACATGCGCTCTACTCGAGGTATGGTCCCATCAGTCTAGCCTCAACGGTCACGGATGCATGTGATAAAAGATGCAAGAAAGAGTCATAAAAAGAAATGCCAAGGTAGCCAGGACGTAAGAAAATCGTGAGATGGAAAAGGGCTGAAAAACACTAGCATTTGTAGCCCGAAAAACGTGTAAAGTAACGAAGCAATAAATGAAGCATCGGCAAAATTTTCAAAAAGCAAAATCTTGAAAATCGAAAACAGCAATCACGCTCCCCATAAGAGTATAAAAGACGGAGCGGTGAGGTGTAAATCATCAAAAGCATTTGAGAGATAGTTTGCAACACGTTTTGAAAAAAAATAAATAAATAAACACAAAAACACGTTCAGAAAAACACAATATCGCCAAGTCAGAATGCCTGCTCCATCATCCGTCTTCTTCGTCGAAGGTGCCAATCTAGGCAGAAGAAACTGACTGGCCTACAGCATGATCAACGAGCGTCCAGAGGAACTACCGAACGAGCTCGGCAGAATGCCCCGTCTGGTCTTCTTCGACGAACTCTACTCCTCCAGATTCTTCGTCACTCCAATGGAGGAGACGTTCTTCCTAGAGGACCATGGCACTCTGAGGACCTCCTACTACGGCTCGGCCAACTCCGTCATGTTTTTCATCTTTGAAAGACTTCAGGAGTTCAACCTAGAGTCCACTTGCCATTTCCTGGAGCAAGGTACCTACTACCAACTCTTGATGACGGCCCAAAGCATGCCCAGAGTCACTCGGTTGCCCGTAACTTGGCCAAAGGCCCGACTACTGGTGTGGAACTGCAGAGGAGTCGCTAAGCATTCCCAGGAGTTCTCGCGTACTCTGAGGGACCTGAAGAACCAGTACAAGCCAAACATGGTTCTTCTCACGGAGACCTAGTGGCAACCTGAAGACGATCACGGTCTCATCCCACTCCGGTTCCCTCAAGCTAACTGGTTCGAGCTTTCTGGCCAGGACAACAGGGGCGACATGTGGTTCTAGTGGAGCGACAACATCACGGTCAACATCAACAATGACCCCAACAGCTTCAGGGTCAACGTCGTTCCAAGGGCGATGAATGTATTTTTTTTATATAAAATATCAATGTAATATTTATGTTTGTAGTGATAATATTAGTATTATTAATAATATTTATATTTCCGCTTATTTATGGCATCAATTACCTCTTATGTGTATGTTCTGCGACAGCTGGCGTCCCTTGACTGGATCCATAATGCACTAACTAAATTATATAAAATAATAAACAATTGGAGCGAACTACGCAAACAAGGACAACAAACACACATGGACTGCCTAACAAGACCTAATGCCCGCTCCGCTACCAAAATGAAACGCCCCGACCCGTATTTACCGTACACAGTAAACACGTGCCGGAACTGTGACGACCCAACCAAACCAAGCCCAGCATACAGTGTATACAACAGTAACTCGGGCTCAAAAGCCCAAAATAAAAACATCATTAACAACATAACCGGCCCAATGGCCCAACAATAGCAAAAATAATGCACAGCGGAAGACTTAATAACTCACAAGACACTGTATGCGACACATGATGCAAACTATGGATCTAAGTCCTGTCCAAGGGATAATGCCGCAGCCTGTCTGGAATGCACCAAACCTGTACCACAAATAACTCATCCTACGGGATGAAAGCCTGCAGGTGAGGGGTGAGTCCGAAGTGCTCACCGACGAAGGATAGACAATCAATATGCAACACCATAGTTACTCAAGTCAAACACAGGCTAAACAGCCAAACACACCAAAACAAAAACTCGACCCAAAAACCGGTCCAAGACCAAAAAGACTCAAATAAAAATCCATTTTCCAGTTTTGTCTTTTCCGGGCCCCGTCACGGATAAGCTAGGGGTCAGACCTGGTTATCAACATATTCCGGGTGCCAGACCAAATCCAGAGAACCCAGGGATCGACATCCCAAAAATACGAACCCAGGGATAGACATCCCAAAAATAATCACGGGATAGACATCCCAAGCATAGACATGCTTATCACAAGTAACCCAAGTCACGGCCAACACAAAACAGTCTTAAACCATCGAGTCGTACCACTACTTATCACGTGACAATTATATTATCGTTCAAAACCAAACCACAGGGATCAATATCCCTAACCAAAATACCGGGATAGACATCCCAAACCAAACCAATGATCGACATCCTTATCATAATTTATTATTTCATCCATTTTATTTAACGCCAAAAAGACTCAAGGAAAAACGTCCAAAAATAATACTGGGATAAACATCCCGACGACAATCAAGACAATGGGATCAAACCACAGCAAATGAAACATCCAACAATGCAATAATCATCAAACACAATAACCGAGTAATACAGGCACATATTGAAGGAAATCCATCCTCACCTTGGCCAATTACTCAACTCTGAAGGTAATGACCGGTCCGAAGCCGGCTCCTCGGGAAATTGCCCGATATCATAACCTATACAACAAAACAATATACTCACATAAATGCACATAATCGGTATGCTATGATGCCAATACTGCGAAATAATCCCATCCCGGTTCATATCTTTTATTATCATCTTTTACCGAAAATATTATACCGTACATATATCCGAATATAATTTCGGTACCATACTTTAATTAAAACTCTCCTTTACATATTTTTATAGAATAATTATACTTTGTCTTCCAAAATAATAACAATGTAATTTTCCTAGAAATTATATCATATATATGTATTTTCTCGAAATTATTTCCATAATATATATTACTTGCCAATAATAATTACCAAATATTATTATATTAGAAAATCATATTTCCAGTAGATATAATTATATAGACTCTATTTTCGGAAAATAAATACGAATTATAAATACATATATATATATTTTCTAAAGACAAAATACATTTCCAAAACCATTATATATCAACATAATAATTTATTTTAGAAATATTGATTATGTATACTATATATATATTCCAAAAGTGTTCCCATAATTTTCCAGAAAAATAATAACGTATTTCTTTAATTTTCGAGAAAATATGTATTGTATTTATCTTTTTCTAAACACATAATAATATTTTCCAACCCAGAATATAATTACCTTTAATTTACCAAATTAATATGTCTAAGTATATTTTTTTCCTAAAACATAACCATATACTAGGTATACCAAAATAATTATATCTGGTCAAATTAATTATTTGGTCTATTTTCCAGAAATTATATAATTTATTAATCATATATATATATATATATATTATTTTTATTTATTATTTTTCTTTTAAACCGGACTGGGCCAAATAGTGCAAGCCCAGCCCAGTCCTTAACCTCCTAATAGTCCAGTATGTCCAAACCCACAACCTAACCCGTTAGCCCAAGCCCAAAATCAATCCAACCCAAACCCAAACCCTAGTGAATTCGGGCCAAACCCGTCACAAACGGGTCGACCCGCGTGCTGATAACAACCTGCTACTGCTCACCTCTATGGGCTTAACGGCGGACGATGCAACGGAAAGAGGCGGGGCGGCAGCGTCGAGGCGGGCGACAAGGCGGCAGAACACGCAGGCGGTGACGCAGCTGGAGGGGAAGCGTCGGTGGTGGGCTCCTGTTCGTGGCCGGCGGCTGCACCATGAAGGGGCAACGGCATGAGGAAGGAGGGCATCGTCGGAGCAGTGGCAACAAGGGAGGAGCGGCGGCTGGCTGCTGTCGAACGAGGCAAAGGTGAGGCGACAGTGTGACCTGTTGTGGCGGTCGTCTCGGCCGTTGCTGCAGAGGAGGACGGCTTCGGCCGGCTGGCGACGCGGCCTGCAGCAGCGACGGGCAGAGGGGAAGGAAGAGAGGTAAGCGGCGGGTGGTGGTGTGGCAGTTGTGTTGTAGTCTCTGGTCGGCGCGGGGAGGAGAAGTGGAGGAGAGGAAGGCGCGGGCGGGTGGCGGTTGGTGTAGGTGCTGCAGTGGTGGTTGTGTTGTGTGTGGTGACCGGCGGTGGGTTTGTTGTGTTTGTGTGTTTAGTTTTTTTTGCAGGGAGAAGTTGGCAGAAGAGAGGGAATGATGCAGAGGTAGGCAGAAGTCACGGGAAAGAGAAAAGGAAAATCACAGACTACACAGGGCGTCACGGGCAGCACAGGTAAGAGGCGGCTCCACTATGCAGGGCAGTGTCCAAATCGGACCAGAAAATAACTGATATACCTACCAAGTTATTTTCCGGTGTGATTTTTCCGAAGATCCGGGACCCGATAAATACCGACCTAGGTCCGTAAAATCCACAGAAAAATCTCGAGCGCGGGAAAACCCTCGGTTACGAAAAACGACGCTCGATTTACCTTGAATTAATTACCCAAGATTAATTCTTCCGGTAAATCACTGTAGAAAGACTTTTACAGTCCGGTAAAAATCCAAAATTTTTACTCGGACTGTTACAAATTATATTAGTATTATAAGAAAAATAAATTATATTAATTAATCTCTCTCGATAAATATAGTAATATAAGTTTTACATTTTTGTATAGCCATTTTTATGAGCGGTGGCTCTTTAAAATATGCGTGTAATAAGTTATAATAAAATATTAACTAGTGAGATGGCTCGAAAAGGAGGTAATATGTTTTACATAGGACCAAGATTCAAGTCTTTGTATTACACTATTACTAGTTTTATATTTGTTTATCTTCATTTTTCTTTCCTAATTAGCTTACTAATCTATTTTAAATATATTATTTCATACCGTATAAAATTTTTATATAAATTGATGAATAATTTATAATCATTACGTATTCAACAAATAATGAAAAAAATAATGGGAAAGTAAGTTATTTTTTGATAGAAAGAAGGGTAGGTTGTTAAGTAATAAATCTAGCAAAAATAATTTATGTAATATTATTATATTATGCATACTATTTACAAAGTATAATATATTAATTAAAAATAAAATAATACATATTTCTTGCATGTATTAATTTCTTTTATTTAACAAATAATTTCTACTTATTTATTACTAAAAATAATATTTATAGATTACTGAAATAAATTATATTTTAAAATAAAATAAAAAAATCATTAAATAATGTAGTTATTGAAAATAGGATACAAGAGTTAAAAATTCTAAATTTAGTTTTAGTGCCATTATTTTTATTTTTCTTCCATTTTTTATTTTTCTTCCATTTTTTATTTTAAGACACCTAAAAAGTTTAGGAATGGTTCAGATTTCATTTTTTGGGTATGAATTCATAGTATGGATTTTGAATTTTCTACTCACCGCTAATGGGGGTAATCAGCGATTACCTCATCTTATCGAGTTTCTTGAAGTCCTTCATCATGGCCTTCTTGAAGTCTGATGAAGCTTCGAGTGTCTCTCTTCCTTGCCTTTGTAGAGGGGCTTTGGCCTGCTCCCTAACGTCTCCAATTTCTGGTTTCAATGTGACCCATAAACCGAAGAGACCAACGACTCCCCCAGCACACTTCAGAAAACATGTCTCTTAATTCGTAATCGCCTCATTGGATAGGCGATCCACAAGTGAATTCCCATGGATGAGATGGGTTAGTTCCCAGATGCGTCGGTTATTCACACTCTCTAACTAATTTCCGCACATCCTTTATCACTTTTCCGTTCTCCCTAGCCATAAAATCCTTCAAAGCTTCTTCGAAGTTGCGCTGCCTTTCCCAAATTTATTGTACCTCATGCTGAAATGATTGAAAATAAATCAGAAGAACCCAGAAAATAAATAACGTATCCACAGTTCTAGATACAAATTCTTTTATTTCAAGTGAGCATATAGATATACTTTTTGTCATAATTATACATACCTTATTTAATTATATGGTCATCATAATTTATGTATATCTATATTATTACATTTATATATAAAAGTGAAACATGGCCAGAAAAGTTAACAAACAGATGTAATTATCTTTATTATTATTATTTTTTTTTTTTTGTTGAAGCTCTTACTGAAAACCTTTATGGCCCCAATAGTCCAGAATCTGCCATTCTCCGGAGTAAAGGATTTTTTTGGTACCTGTACTTGGCCTCGATTTGGTTTCTGGTACCTGTACTGAAATTTCAAGATTTTTGGTACCTGTATTTGGTAGTTTTCATTAATTTTGGTACTTCCGGTCATCGGAGACACGTGTCCAATTTATGTGAGGCCACGTCATCTCAGGGTCAACCCCACCCGGGTTCCACCAATTTTGACCCGAAACCACAAAAAACCGACCCAGGGTCTAACCAACCCAATACCAAAATTTTATTTTTAAAAGTAGGATTAAATTTAAAATAGATTATAAAATTAATTAAAATTAATTAATTAGTCTAATTTATAAATAAGAAGTGAGATTAAAATAAAAGAATTATATTTTTAAAAATATAAAATTTTTTAAAATAAAATTTTTACTAAATTGAATTATGTAAATATAACTTTTTTATAATTTTAAAATAATATAATAATTTTTAACATAAATTTATGAATAATTTTCAAAAATAACATTTTATTTTAACAAATATATAAAAAATTTAAAATATAAAAGTTTTATTCTAATTTTATAAAAAACATAAAAATTATATATTTATGTGAAATTTTATATAAATTTATTTTAATTTTAAAATTATATTTTATTTTAATTTTAAAAATAATAATTTATTTTAATTTTAGAAAAATTATATAAAAATTTTAAATTTTAAATAAAAAAATATACAATAATTTTGTTTAAAATATATTTTTAAAAAATATAAAAATTTATTTTATTTTTTAAAAAAATTATTTTTAGAAATTATTATCATTATTTTTAAAAATAAAAATTTCTATTTTTAGAAAGTAAATATATAAAATATATATACTTATTTATATTTTTTAAAAAAATTTTGATTCTTAAATTTTAATGTCACTTCTTAAATTAATTTTGTAATGTATTAATTATTTATTTTAAATTAATTTTGTAATGTATTTTAATTTAATTTCACTTTTTAAAAATAAAATTGGGATATTTGGTATGGTTAGACTCGGAACGGGTCGGGTTTTTGGTGGTTTCGGGTCGAGATTGGGGGAATCCAGGTGGGGTTGACCACCAAGATGATCTGGCCTCATATAAAATCGACACGTGTCTCCGGCAACCGTCCGGCCACCGGAAGTACCAAAATTCATGAAAAACTACCAAATACAGGTACCAAAAAATATGAAATTTCAATACAGGTACCAAAACCCAAATCGAGGCCAAGTACAGATACCAAAAAATCCTTTATTCCGCCATTCTCCTGTCTTTTATGGGGAACGATCTTCCTAACATCACATATTATATTACTACTTTTCCCAAAAACTATGAGTGATACTTGCCATTTTTTGTGATTGGAGAAGCTTGCTTAATCAACCACAGTTTTTTCTTTTCTTTAATTAGTTATTTTTGTCAATGTGAGAAAAGAAAAATTAGTTCTAGGAATGATATAAGAAAAAAATGCATAAACCTGTAGGGAGTGCAGGATGACGGAAATAACATTTTGCTCCAATTTATAAGTCCGGTTAACCATCTATAAGCTTCCAAACCAGTACGAGATTATTATGCAGTTTATAGTACATGGGCTGTTCTAAACTTTGGGGTTATCTTCCAACTTTAATTTCAACTTTGGTGTGAAGAAAATCGACTGCAGTGCATTGGATGAGACCAAAGGCTCGGCAACGTTTTTTTACAACGAACACAATCTAAACTTGTGTGGAGAAGGAGAATGCATGCACTCGATAATATAAATTGAACATATCCTTTTGAATCATTACCAGTAGAAAGTAGGGCATTGTAAATTGGGTATGATTGAGTCTTGGCTAGTTTCAGAATTTGCTCAAGCCAATCTATCTGAGTACTTGCTACTTGCCGTTAAAACAAAAAAAACAAATCTCAATAATGATTTAGATAACCATACACGCTATAGAAATATGTAAAAATATATGCAATATTTCTTCACTCAGCAATAACTAATGTATTAACAAGGAAAAGGCCTTTTGTTAAGTAGAACGAAGAACAGCGGTTGCTTCCACTTTATGGTTTCTTCCACGGTTTAGCCACTTGTTGGAACAAAATTATCATTATCTTAATCTTATTTTAGTTTGAGTAAGTTAATCCTTTACTTGTCGTGGTCCTCAATATTAGAGACAAGACTAGGTAAGATGATGTTTTTTTGCTGGCTAAAACAATCGTCAAAGATTCGTGGAATCTGCGAAAACATTTGCCCGTCTTGCAAGTGAAAATAAATAAATTAATGCCCGTGATTTTCGCGCAAGAGAAGCACAATTGTTTTTTTTTGTTTTTGTTTTTGAGAATTAAAGAAGCATAATAATTTAATATCAAAGCTGTGCTGTTCAATGTTTAGTCCACAGAATATCATGAGGTCCGTTTCGTTGGCAGTTGGCACGTATCATGGGACGTGCCAGAATGAAATATCTCAGCCACTACTCAACAAAAGATTTCCCTGTTTCCATTTTGTCAAAAGCCCCCCAAAAACAGAAAGAAAAAGATTTCCTTGTTAAATATATTGTGTATAAGTGTGTGTTTATGATGTTGATAAAGATGTGGAGGAAGAAGCAGGAAGAAGAAGAAGCAGAGGGGAAGAGTTCGGCCATCTCATTATTCTACCATATTTCTTAACTAGTACAATGCTTTTTATAGGTACATGGTAGGTGAAATAATACCATCCATAACATCCACGTTTTATAACACTCCCCCTTGGATGTTATTTTTCATTAAGTAGAATACGCTTTAAGGAGTACTGCCTCATTAAAAACCTTACCAAGAAAAACCCAGTGGGATAAAAACTTGGTGAAGGAAAAAAGAGTGCAGTGCGTATTCTACTCCCCCTCATTTTGCGATCGTCCTTGTCAGCTTCTGGTGACGTGTATTTTGTCTGATCATATCTTCAATTGGACAGAGTTGGTAGCATAATCTTCATAATTTTTTGTCGTTGGAGCGTCAATCTTGCCATCTTGCTTTTGTAGTCCCGATGATATTTAAATATCATGTGTAAAGTTGTGGTTGATGTCCGTCTCTGCTTTATGTGGACTGAATAAGAGATCTACATCTGCAAAATCAGTTTTACTCTCTTTCGGGTTTACTGGATTACACATTTGTTATTCCCCGAAGATAAGAGCAAATACATATAATGCCGATAGGCTTAAATCAAAAGCTTCAGGCTTTATGTTACAAGCAATACATATTGCACTTAGACAGGATACTCCAAGACCAATTTAATAGCACGGTATTTAGAGGCCTCTTCTGGAGTGCCAATCATAAATAGATTTATCCATACTAAAAAAAAAATGACTGAAAACATCAATTCAGTTCTATTTTGTTATTTTTTCCCGGGAATTAGTTGCTTCAGGCAACTTGGATCCTTCAGGGATCTTCATGACTTATGGATCCATAATAATAGGCTGTAATAGCATTCACTAGATGCATTTCTAATACTTTTCATATACTGCCAGACATATCAAAATAATTGCATCCACCACAGGGGAGTATATCTCCTCATAATTAATACCTGGTCGTTTGGGTAAAAACTTTGTGCCACAAACCGTGCTTTACATCTCATTATTTATTTATTTCCGCACAAATACCCTTTTATGACCAATAGAATTTTTACACCTTCTGGTGTACGGACTACAGGTCCGGAAATTTCTCGCTTCGGGCGAGTCCAATTTCTCGCTTCGGGCGAGTTCAATACAGCCTTAATTGTATTTCTATATTTTGGCCAATTATACTGTGCCTACATTCGTAGGTTCATGATCCTCATTTCATTTAGCGCTATATTAAACATAAATATTCCGTCGACGGTTATTTCACATCGGTTCCATCTTATTCCTGACACTGTAATTGAGATCTCATCATGCTCATTTATTTCAGGTACCTGAGTTACTTCTGGAAATTTATCAATTGTGTCAGAGAATCAACCTCTTCTGGAGGACTTTTAATTCAAACCTCTACTGGAGGTCTTATTTTCTCACTGGGGCCATCTTATCACTTTTGCTCCTTTTTCTCTATCGAGAATTTCTTTTCTTTTGGAACCGAGTATAATCCATATGGATTCATTTGCATACTTATATTGTTCTTCAGGAACATCAAAACAGGAGCATTTGCAGCTGGTATATAGTCACATATTTCAAATAAATATGTCTGGCAAATGACTTACTAATCTTCTGCAAATGAATCATTTCTTAGAACTTCAGGTTCATACTAATATTCGAGGATCAAAAATTAAATATTGATAAGTCATTTCAATAATTTCTTGATCCAGCTGCTTATTTTCTCTCCCCCTGATGTTGGGTAAAACATCAACTAATAAGCAAATATTGCTATAAATGAATCTCCAATCCCCTGTCATAGGTTTCAATTATCTTTATAATATATGGAGATACATACCCAACGTAGATTCCCAATCTTCTTTAAGGGACCAATTTCACAACCCTGTGGTGGAGCATTATATAACTCAAGGTCCGAAGATGGGAGATACTATGTATGTGACCATTAATTAATTAAATGGGGGGGTTCTTATAACATCATGTTGGCTTGATGCACAGTGTTGCTGCATATAAAATATCAATTTCTCAAGCAATAATATTTCATCAACAGTCGTGCAATCAATTGTCAATGTTCCCCCAGATTTGTTTGGGTTTATTTCCAATGATATACAGTCTCTTATTGATGAAATATCCCAGCATTATCTAGACATATAGTCTAGTAACATAAGTAGGGACATGTGCCCGCAAGTGGCATAATAAGTGCGCACTTATGCCAACTTTCGTCACACAATAAACCATCTAGTCGATGCATCGTAAAAATTACCTAGATGGTTAACACCGCGGATTGATCAGTCCGCGTTCATGTCCCTGAATTATTCTTAAACTTGCTGGTGATGCTAGGCCATTCTCATCTTAGGAAGGCCGTATAATAAATTTTGCAGCAAACAAACATATGAAAATTTATTGATTATAAAAACTTCTGGTTTTTCAATCAATGATCAAAACAAATTTTGTGCATCATAATTGAACCCGGATGGCCCATCCGGTCATGCCAAACAATAAATCCATGAACCAACTTCAAGTTGGTGCCAGCTTCAGGCTGCGCAAGCTGTGTATTTAAACACTTAAAATTGCTAGCTCCAGGCTAGTGCATTCCAGCTTCTGGCTGGATATGTTAAGTTTCAATTACTCAACTGCTAGCTTCAGGCTGCAATACATGTGTCAATATTAGGCTTATTCCTGCCACTCATGTCGAAAAAGATCAGAATTATTGGACAATAATTAATGTAGTGGCAGACATTTCCAAAAGCAAATCCTCGAGGATTGTAAAGCTTTGGAATTTTCTGAATAATAATATAATCCACCGAAAAATCTTCTGGATCTTTTCGGAGACACCTGGCTATCTATGCTCAGGCTATAAAATGGGAGAAGGATTACATGGGAAGATACAGGAAAACTCATAGATATAGAAAAATTCATCAAAGCAAAGAAACAGAAAAAACCAACCAAGACAAAAATGCCTTCCCCAGCTACTGTTTTCTTTGTTGAGGGTGCCTCACTAGGCAGAAGAAATAGATTGGCCTATAGCATGGTAAATGAACAACAAGAGGAACTGCCTAATGAGCTAGCAAGAATCCCACGTTTGGTTTTTGTAGATGAGCTATACTCGTCTAGGTTCTTTGTGACTCCAATGGAAGAAACTTTCTTCCTGGAGGACCAAGGCAATCTCAGGACAAATTTTTATGGCTCAGCTAACTCTATAATGTTTTTCATATCTGCTAGGATGCAGGAATTTCAGCTAGAGCCTTCATGTCAAATTTTAAATGAAAGCAGTTATTATCAGGTTTCCATGATGGCTCGGAGCGTCCCAAGGGTGACTGGGTTACCACCTATATAGCCTAAGGTACGACTTTTATTGTGGAATTGCAGGGGTATAGCAAGAAGGTCTCAAGACTTTGTGCGTACCTTAAGGGATCTAAAGAATCAATAAAAGCCTAACATGGTACTGATTACCGAGACTTTGTGGCAAGCAGGAGAGAATCATGGTGTGATTCCACTTCGTTTTCCTCCAACGAATCGGTTTGAGATACCTGGAGAAAATAACAGGGGTGGTATGTGGTTCTCCTGGAACGACAGTGTTAGGGTCAACATTAATGGTGAGGCTCAGAGTTTCAGGGTTATTGTTGAACCCAACAGATAGAATACTGTATAAAACATATGTATGAGAACCATTCCTTTTTGAATGTTCTCCAGTTATGTATCCGTTTTTGCAATAATAATATGCATGTTTACTTTGAGCCTTTTCCATTTATTATTTCATTTATGCCCACAGGCACAAATAATTATACTGTCATATTCGCTTCAGGGAATAAATCTGAGTCAATTCATTTGGGTTCCACAATAATTCATTTTATTACTGGGGATGTCTGTACTCGCGTAAATATACGATCTTCTAGATCATATTAAAACATGCGTTCTTCAGGAACATATTCGAATTTATGCTCTTCTGGAGCGTGTTAATCATTTTTTTCATTTCGAGATGTCATAATATGTTATATTGACATCCACACATATATAATCCTCCCCCTTGTGGATGTCAATTTTATATCGTCTTCGAGACTAATGCTTCAGGCATTATTCTAAGAATCAATTATAAAGTACTGAAAAATAAAAAAATAAAATGCAATGCATAATAATTTAAACTGAACATAAAATAAATTGAATATAAAATAAATTGCTCCTTCAGGGTAAGCAAGCATAATATCCACCTTCTGGTGGTTATATTATTTCCATCGTCTAGTGGTAATAGCTTTTATTTTTGATTTTCCTTTGAAGGATTTTCAGGATCTTTGGAACGGTAAGACTTCCAGTCTTTGTTGTATTTTCTTTTATTGAGTCTACTGGACTCTGATATTTAGTCTCCCAGACTATTATCATGTAAATTTCTGTCCGCATTTGATACCCATAATAAATTTCTTCTGGAAATTATAAGGGTCATGAATAACATAATTTAAATAAAATTAAAGACTGAAATGAAAGAAATAAACATGGGCCTTTCGTTAATTAGCCCAATGAAGAATTAAATAACCGAAAAAGTAATGGGCCTTACATAAATTAGCCCAATTAAAATAAATGACTAAAAATTAAATGCAATGGGCCTTTTGGCAGTAAGTCTTCAGTCTTTACTGCATTTTTCTCTTATTGAAGTTCCATTTTCTTCCCCGACCCGTTCTCAACCCGTCGGATCCGCCTCCTTTCCGCATCTGCTCGCAACCGCTGCCACCAATCGAGTCGGGCTCGTCACCACCGAGGAGCCCTGCCGAGGTTTTCTTGAGTCGGGCTCGTCACCACCGAGGAGCCCTGCCGAGGTTGTCTTCTCCAACGGGTTCGACCCAGACCCGACGCCGCCATCGAGACACTGGAAACCCACGCTCTTCCACCACAAGAGACACGCCCGGCCCAGATCTGAGCGCAGGGGGAAGTCAAGGTGGCGGCGACCGTGGCTGTAGAGGAGCGGCGCGAACAGAGCCCGACCCGCTTTGGTCGTCGCGCGAAGGAGGAAGGTCCAGGGCTGGCTGCCGACGGCCGGGATAGAAGGAGAAACTGGTGTCTCAGCCGGCAGTGGTGGTCGGCAGGAGCGTGAGGGGAAGCGGTGGCCGTGGATGGGGCTCTGATCTGGGCAGATGCGAGGAGAGGGGCTCGTCGTTGCAGGCGCGTGAAGCGGCGACCAGCATGAGGAGCAAGCTCGCCGGGTCCTCCCTGCTTCCCGATTGGCCTCGTCCTTTTAGAATTTTTACCCAAAGGGAGTCAGGGCTATTGATTAGCCTCCAGCATTGTCTGGCCAATAAAGCATCATTAAAAGCCTCCAAATTATTGAAGCCCAATCCTCCTGCGGCCTTCGGTTTGCAAAGTGTTTCCCACGATACCCAATGTATCTTCCTTCCTTCATTATCCTGTGACCAGTAGAAATTGGCCACCACACTCTATAAATCTTGGCAGAAGGTTTGAAGGAATTTAAACACTGCTATAGTGTATGTCGGGATTGCATTCAGCACAGATTTGACCATCACTTCTCTACCAGCCAATGACAATAACTTCTGATTCCATGTTTCGATTTTTCGCTGAAACCTTTCTCTAATGTATCTAAGAGCCTGTGTTTTGGATCTACCCCAAGAAGTAGGTAGGCCCAAATAGCTTTCAGCCCTTGTTGCCTCCTTTATGCCCAGGTATAAATAGATTAAGTCCCTGGAAACCTGTGAAGTGTTCTTTGAGAAGTAAACCACAGACTTAGCTTTGTTGATGGCCTGTCTAGAGGCTGTGCTGTAACGTGACACAATATCCCAAATTTCCTCTGCTTCCCCGTGCAATGACGTGCCAAATAATAATGTATCATCAGCATATAGAATATGTGTGAGGGCTGGGCAAAATCTGTTGAGCTTAAAACCATGAATACACTGAAGAGACTCGGCTTTGCTTAGCATTCTTGCCAAGGCATCAGAGGCAATTATAAACAGATATGGAGATAAGGGATCTTTCTGTCGGAGACCCCTTGAGGGGTAGATCTTTTCAAAAGGTTCTCCATTTATTAAAACTTTATATGAGACAATTTCAATGCATTGCATAATCAGGTGAACCCATCTTCCATCAAAGCCCATAGCAAGCATGATCTACCTAAGGAAGCCCATTCTAACTTGTCGTAGGCCTTCTCCACATCTAGTTTTACGATCATCCCTATTTTACTCACAGATTTGCAGAGCTTCAGAGAATGGAATGCCTCAAGGGCGATTATGACATTGTCTTGTATATATCTACCCGGGATGAAAGCTGCTTGTGCTGGGGAAATAATGTTGCCAAGCCACCTTTTGAGTCTTTCCACAAGCACCTTTGAAATGATCTTGTAAATGTAGTTGCAAAGTCCAATCGGACGATATTGGGTCAAAGACTCTGGACTTTTACACTTAGGAATTAGGACAATAAAGGTATTATTTAATTCCCTAAGCATATGTCCAAAGACTAAAAAAGCACTAACCACTACAACCACGTCTTCCTTGATAAACTGCCAATATTTCCTAAAAAAGAGTCCCTGAAACCCATCTGGTCTAGGGGATTTTAATGAGCCCATGCTGAAAACAGCAAACTTAATCTCCAATTCTGTAACCGGTTCAAGCAAGGCAGTATTCATGTCCCTAGTAACAACAGTAGGGATGAGATTTAGTATCTCTGCACAAGGTCCAGGCTCGGCAGTTTGATATAATTTATCAAAGTAATCCACTACATGCTGACGGATGGTCTGCTCCTCTTCAATGTATGTTTGTGAATCCGATTTTAATCGAATACGATTTCTTTGTCTCCTTTGGATCGTTGTGGCAAGAAAAAAACTGGTATTTCGATCACCATATGCCAACCAACTAACCCTAGATCTCTGGTACCAGTATACTTCCTCTTGCTTCCAAGTATTGTCCAGGCACTCTAAAATCTTTTTCTCTTTCAGGGCGACGTCGTCAGAATAGGGTAAGGCATGTAGGGCATCTAGTTTAGCTTTTAGATCCTGGATTTTAGTCTTGGCGTTGCGCTTCTGTGCAACACTCCACTTGCATAGAGCGGTTCTAGTAGATTTGAGCTTTCTCGCCACTCGAAATGAGTGCGAACCACTTTGCATAGACGACCAGCTCTTTCTCACCACATCCCTACATTCGTGGTTGTCAGCCCAGTTAGCATCAAACCTGAACACTTTTCTCCTTGGTCATTTTGTCTCAGTTAATGAGATTAATAGGGGACGGTGATCGGACCCAATGAGGGATTCATGAAGCACCTAGGCCTGTGGCCATTCAGTTCTCCAACAGACATTAGAGATTGCTCGATCAATCCGCATTTGTATGTTAGCCTTTCCCCACCTGCGATTGGACCATGTAAACGGATTGCCTTTATACTCCAAGTCGATCAAGGCATTTTAGTCGATGAATTCCGGGAAATCTCTAGCTAGAGATAACCGGAACCTCAACCCACCGATCTTCTCGTGTTCCTCAGTTATCGCATTAAAATCCCCAGTGATCATCCAAGAGTGTGTGTCACCAGGGTTTAATTTAGATAAAAGCTCCCAAAACGCACCCCTCAGCAGGTTATCTGGGAGAGCGTAGATTGTAGTCAAATACCAGCTATCAGATGTTCCTTCAGTAACAAGCAAATGCAAATAATTAAAATTTGAACTCAGAACACGAACATTCCAATCATTCCTCCACCAAAGTGCTAAACCTCCACTTAAGCCTACTCTCTCCACATATTCAGCTTGATCATATCGCAATTGTCTTCTGATTTTCTCTAACCTTTGTCTTGTTTGCTTACACTCCATTACGAAGATTAGGGAGGGACGGTGCTTTGTAACCAGCCAATTAAGAGCTCGAACTGTCAGGGGCCGCCCTATCCCCTGGCAGTTCCAGACCAAGATCGTCATTGACGGCTCCGTGGCTGCGACTCAGCCACGGCAGCCTCCATATCATTAGTTCCAGAAACATTCACCTCCATTGTTGCAGAGATTCGGCTATCATCAGGTTGTTGAAGATGGGCAAGAGATAGGGTCCAGTTTTCATTAAGGAGGGAGGGCAATGTGTTTCCTACAAGGGAGCCCAAAGAGAGAGCCCTGGCTTGATTTCCATTTTCTGGGCTCAGTGGGTCCGTGGTCCATGTGTGGAGAGACCTCCAGAGAGTGCTAGGTAGGAAGACCCGTGGGTGTTTGGGCCACACCAGCGTCATCTTCCAGGTTTTTTCGTTGCTTTTTGAGCGAAGGCCCCTCATCAGCGTCACCTTTTCTCTTTCTACACGGGGTTATTGTTGCCATCTCCCCAATACATGTGAGGGAATCATCCAAATTGGTGCAATTCTTGGGGGGCAGCGAGGATGGGGTATTGGGATCTAAAACAGGAATACTAAGAATAGCAGTTCCCACCTCATGGTTCTGAGAATTGCCTCTTGTGGTGCTGTCAGATTTGGAGCATGTCTGTGGAGTCGCCATCAGGGGTGGTTGATTGTCGGGTTGAACAGGGACCCAAACTTGTTTCTTCTTATTGACCTTCTTTTTGCTCAGCTTAGAGGTGGTCCCCGGTTCAAACTCCTTTTGAGAGTTCCCAAAATCCGGCACCGTTGTGGGTGGCACCGCGTTATCGTCGGCCCCCAGTTCTGCTCGTGTCTTCGGTGGGGGATCTCTAACATACATACGACTTGGAGGGGTTGAGGCCTGAAGCCATGGCCCGAATCCTTTCTCTGGTTCATCGTATTCTATTTGTTTTTCATCTTCACCTCTAAACCAGCAACGTGAGAGACTATGGCCAAGTCTCCCGCAAAAGAAACAACATTCTGGAAGGCTTTCATATTTGAACTTGACCCATGGCTGCCAGTCTTCCGAAATGATGTTGGTGAATCCAGTAGTAAGTGGTTTGTCCATGAGAAATTTGGTTTTGACCCGTAGCACATCACTATTATATAAAACATTCTTCGCTTCAACTTCGAAGTCTTCCATGCCTTCAAATAAACTCCCTATACGTTCAACATTCTTCGCATTCAATTGTGGGAGTGGGAGGCCATGAACATGCACCCAGATGACAGATTGTGACATATCAACTTGCTCCCACGTCATGAGTGCAGGCCATTCTTTAACAACGAGGTGAGCGTTCCCCACATTCCAAGGAGTGTTTGCAAGCATATAGGCAAGATCAGAAGTGTCCCTAAATTCAAAGAGATAGAGATTAAAACCTTTTTGAATCACTTTGAGCTCACCCGAGCACACCCAGGTTTTCTTCAGTAAAGGTTTGATGAAACAACGGCATACCCTCTGCTGGAAACAATTCGTTCAAGAAGGGCTGTTTTGGATATGCGTATAGCCTTGGCAGCAAAAAATTCTTCAGCATTCTCCAAAACCTCCTCTCGATCTTCTGGGATATTAGTGGTTAAGGTCAGACGCAGGTTGTCTGCTATTATTGTGAGTGCTCTCTCTCTTTTCAAAAGGTATCCTTATAGCCAACCCTACTAGTTTGTGGTTTCCTACCAAGAGTACAAAAAGAAAATTTGTCCCCCGACCAATCCAACTCCGAATCAGCCTCCCCTAAAGGTGCTGCGGGAGAAACAAAGGCCCCTTAAGACATATTATTTTCATTCCGTACTGTCAATGGTGGACTTCTTCCAGTGTGAAGGTTGGTAGTGGTTGGGAGGATGTTTTGGAAAGAGAAAATCTAGAGAGAGAGCCATTGGGTTGTTCCAATTCATTAAATCAGATTGAGAACGAATGTCAAGTATATCCTTTTCCATCAATATTCACATTAGATTGAGAACGAATGTCACTAATTATATCTCTTGATGAATAATCAGTACATAGGATGAATCCAAATATTGAAATATATATCTCAAATATTAAAATTGATTGAGCATTATACTTAATTTCTAAGTGTTGGAAACCCTTAAATAATTTGTTTATTATTGATATAATCAAGTATATCTTTCTCCATATGTATAGTTAAGTATCATTTTAACGCTTAGCTAATTATATAAGTGATTATGTAAGTGAAGTTTTACGATATCCATCCATCACCGAAAAGTACTTTCTACAGTTAAATAGAAAAGATCATGTTATTGAGTTTTTGAGTAAAAAAAAAAAGAAAAAAATTATTAAGTTCAAATTAAAAATTCTAATCTAAAGAATTCAAGCAAGCTAGAATGTATTTTTAGCTTATCAAAAAATATGTCAAAATTTTATACAATTTTTTTCCAAAAGAGTTAGATTGCAAATAAAGTTTGACTTGGTTAGGATATCAATAAATTAGTGTTTGAATTTTTCTTTTTTGTGAAATTCACGTGAAAAAGGTTTGTGCATTGGCAAAATAATGGCATGCTCGTTAATTTATAAACTACCAAATCTCTTATTCATAATTATTACTAAGATCAAATCCAGTATCTCTCATATGAAACCTAAGACATAAGTTATTATATTAATAAAAAAAATTATAAGAGAGAAATTCAATTCTTAATGTATAAAAGGTTTGGGAACCGGAGCACACTACTCTGGTTAATGATATTTTGACACTTTTGAGATCACATGGACACTGGTCCATTTCTTTTGTTTATAAAGATGGTAATCAAGTAGCTAATAGTTTGGCCCTGATGGCCCCTAATTTTTGTAACGGGCTGTCAGTGCTTCATTCCCCTCCAGCTGCAGTTGTTGCGCTGTTAAGGGTAGATAGGGAGATCATAGCATAGTGGCCTATTTTGTAAATGTTTTTGAGATATTAATATAACACATCCCGGTTTCGACAAAAAAAAAAAAACGAAAATTAAGTATCATAGTATTAAAAGTTGATGCAAGTACATTGGTTTAAAACCAACTTCATACTGTTGTGGTTTAAAACCAACTTCATACTGCTGTGGTTTGCTTGAGCTCCGGCCAGCGTGTTAACTGCTCCAAGTCCTCGGTTTATTGCTCCCTTGATGTATCTAAGAGGATTGGCGAATGCTATCAGCAATAAGTGTGTCATCTCTCTTACTGACAATCTGGGCAAATATTTGGATATTCCGCTCATCTATGGACATACTAGTGTTAAACTGTTCCGCTCCACTATTGAAAAGATTGATGATAAGCTCCAAAGTTGGCAAGTAAATACTCTCTCTTTCGTTGGTAGACTAACTCTTACTAAGTCAGTCTTGCAGGCTATTCCCACATATTCTATGTAGATGTTCTCACTCCCTGCCTCGATCTGTGAGGATGTTGATAAGAAGTCATGCAAGCTCCTCTGGGCTCTACCAAGGGAAATATGAAGCCTTCACTAGTGAATTGGCAGACGGTCTGTGAGCCTAAAGAACAAGGACGGCTTGAACTCCGTAAAATGCGACAAGCTAACGAGGCACACCTAGTTAAGCTTGCATGGAAGTAGACTTGTTGTGGGTGTGACTATTCAAGTCGAAGTATGGTACAGGAAATGACTCTCTCCCTAAAATGGTATCCAGTAACAAGTGCTCCTATATATGGCGTGGTCTTTGCAAGGCGTGGTCCACACTCCAGAAAGGAGCATCCTGGATCTTGGGGAAAGGGGCCTACGCACGATTTTGGATCGACAATTAGGTAAGGGACAAGGGGAACTGAAATCCCATGCCCTTCTAACAGTGTTTGATGATCATATTCACCGTAATGTCGCGTCATATGTGTTGGTTGACTGTACCTGGGACATTGCTTCCCTCCGCCATTGTTGCCTCCTGTAATACTTGGTATCTTAGTGCTCTCCCCCAACCCCACACCTAACGGAGATGAGGACAATGTCTTTTGGGAACATACCAGTTCTGGGGAGTGTACCACTAAATTTGCGTACCAACTTATCTGTAACAGCCTTGATTCGACTCAGCGAGGACCATGGAAACATGTGGAAGTGGAGAGGGCTGCCTAGAGTCTAAACCTTTCTATGGCAACTTGTCCACGATTCACTCCTCACTAATGATACTCGAGTATATATGTCTATCGTTGATACACTACAAAAAAAGCGCGCGTTTGCGGAGGTTTTTTTGCGGAGGTCGCGAAAAACCCCCGCTATTGTCATCAATTTGCGGCGTCCAAACCGACCCCCACAAATTGATGCACATTGCGGGGGTTTTTTTTTTATTTTACGGGGGGCTTATCTAACCCCCACAAATTGATGCATATTGCGGGGGTTTTGATTGATTTTACGGGGGGCTTCATCTAACCCCCACAAATTGATTCATATTGCGGGGGTTATTATATATTTTACGGAGGGTGAACCCACGCTACTTGTCTTTAATATTGGAAAACAAAAACCCCTTCAATTTGCAGGGGCCAAATCAACCCCCACAAATTGTTTCCCCTCTAAGTTGCCAAAAAAAAATTGTTTCCCTCACTCGCTCAGAAGCATCAGCGGGAAAATTTCCCCCTTACCCAAAAACAAAAACCCAAAACTCAAAATCCCTAACTCAATTCCCCTGCCAAAACAAAAACCCCCTCTCTACCAATCCCTAATTCTTCCAAAATCCAATTCCCCCTCTCTACCGATTCAACCACCGTACGGCCCGAGTCTCTTTCCTTTGAGCCGCCAGTAGCTGTCAGCCAAACAGGAAGCGAACTGCGACGAAGA